>VCHN02000014.1:148289303-148337544 GCA_007115665.2 Sequoiadendron giganteum | reverse complement strand
AACTTTGGAGTTTTGGTATTCAAAAAATTGTTGCATGAACTCCTGCTTTGAGGTAGGCTTATGGTATAACCTGAGATGATGACCATTGACCAGGAGATTGAACCTAACAAGATCAATGGTTGTAAGTTGAACAACACCATTGAGGTAGACTTCTGCAATCTCATATGGTCCCAGCCATCAAGTTTGAAGTTTTCCCAAGTTATCTTTATACTTGGAATCATAAAGAAGTTCCCAATCACCTGGCTAGAACTTCTTATATTTGATGTATTTATCATGCCATCTAACTCTAGTTTTCCACCATCCCAGTATGGTGGAAAGCTAATTTCCTCACCTCAGCCAAGACATTTAGTTCCATAACCTTGTCCTTACCTCAAATATGTATATTCCAAGGTCTAGTGTTGTTCTAATATTTTTGTGTTCAAACTCTATAGGATTCATTTTTGTTTTTCCATATAATAGCTCAAAGGGAGTAAAACCAATTGTGGTTTTCTAAGTGGTTCTATAGGCCCGAAATTTTTTTGGCAACCTATTCTCCCAATGTTTTCTGTGAAGTGCTAGTGTCTTGTTCAGAATAGATTCTATTTCTCTATTTATTACCTTAGATTTTCCATTGGCTTGTGGGTGATAGGGTGTATATTTCCTATGTCTGATATTATACTCATTCACCAATGTTGTGACAAGAGTGGATATGAACTGAGCTCCTTGATCTGTGACTATCTCCCTAGGAAATCCATATTATGTGAAGATTTCTTCATAGAGGAATTCTACAACTTTATTGTCCCTAGCATGTTTCATGGCTTTTACCTCAACCCATTTTGTCACATAATCAATACAAACTAAGATGTAAGATTTTCCATTCGATGGTGGATCAATTGGACCTACAAATTCAAGTCCCCATTTATCAAATGGTGTGATAACTAATTGAGGGTATAGAGGCATCTCATCTGATTTAGTTGGTCAGCCCATCCTTTGACACCTATCATATTTCCTAGTATATTTGCTTGCATCCTTATGAAGTGTAGGCCAGTAGTATCCTGTATTGAGTATTTTCATGGTTGTCCTCTTAGTTGCAAATTTTACTCCATAGGGTTCATCATGGCATGCATGCAGTATATCATAAGTCTCATCCTCTCTTATACATCTTCTCAGCACATGATCTGGTCCAGTATAGAATAAACAACCTGTCGTCCATGAGAATGGAATTTTTTTCTCAATAAGAACCCTTCACTCTTTTGGAGAGAAATGAGGGGGAAATCTTCTTGTAACCAAATAATTGGTTATATTTGTATACCAAGGTGTATGCACATTGATGGAGAACAAATTTTCATTAGGAAAGGAGTCATCAATGACTTGAATGTCCTTTGATGTTGTCAATCTGGAGAGAAAGTCTTCCACAACATTTGCTTTCCCTAGCTTGTCTATAATGGTGATATCAAATTCTTTCATTAACAACAACCACTTTTCCAATCTACCTATGATCAATTGCTTGTTCATGATATATCTTATGGTTTCATGGTTTGTATGGACAAAGATCTAGTATCCTATAATATAATGCCTAAATTTGTTGAGAGCATAAATGACTGCCAACATCTCCTTTTCTATCACCGTGTAGTTAAACTCCACCCCTTGTAGTTTCCTGCTAATAAATTAGATTGCATCCTGTAATACTCCCTCTCTTTGTCCTAAGACAACCCCTATAGCATAATCAAATGCATCTATGTGAACGTGGAAAGGGAGTTTCCAATTAGGGCCTTTGAGCACATGAGCATGGGTTAATGTTGTTTTTAAATTAGAGAATAATTTATCACAATCCACTATCCATTGAAACTCAACATATTTATTTAGAAGAGTGTAAAGTGGTGTTGCCATCTTACTGAAATATTTTATCAAATGCCTATAGTATCCTGCATATCCCAGGAAACTTCTAACATCTTTTTGCTTGATAGGAATAGTAAGATTGGTAATTACCTCAATTTTGCCTAGGTCCACTTGAATTCCCTTTTGAGAGATATACTAGCCAAGGACCACTCCTTCTTGCATCATCATAAAATATTTCTCACTATTTAAGGAGAGATTATGGTCCTCACCTATTTGCAAAACCTTTTTAAGGTTTTCTAATGCTTCTGAAAAATAAACACCCTAAGTAGTGAAATCATCCATATAGATTTCCATACAGTCATGTGAAATATCTGAGAATATACTAATAACTACTCTTTGGAAGGTTGCAAGTGCATTACATAGACCAAATGGGAGGACTAAATAGGAATATGTCCCCCAAAGACAAGTGAAAGTTGTCTTGTCTTGGTCCTCAAGTGCAATATGTATCTGATTATAGCCACTAAACCCATCAAGGAAGGAGAAATACTGCTTACCTACAAGTGAATCCAAGACTTGGTCTATAAAAGGAAGGGGCAAGTGATCCTTTTTGGTGGCAGAATTTAGTTCTCTATAGTCAATACAAACTCTCCATTTACCTCCATTTTTAGGCACAATCATCAAAGGAGACACCCACTGGCTGTCTGAGATAGGGTAGATAAATCTTGCATTCAATAACTTTTGCATTTCTGCTTTCACAATCTCCCTCAATGCAGGGTTGATTCTCCTTTGTGTTTGCCTCACTGGTATGCAGTAATCTGTAATGTAGATCCTATGACTACAAAGTTTTATATCTAGTCCTTTCATGTCATGGTAAACCCATGCAAATGCTTGTTGATGCAACTTTAACAGTTTTTTCAAAGACAACTTCTACTCCTAAGTAAGCTTTTTATTTATAATCAAATGTTTCCCTTCTGAAACTTGTACTTGAGTGATCAATTCAATCATGGTTTTTTCACTGATGCTTGCACTTTTACTTCATGCGATAAAAATTTATGAAGTATATTTGTTGCTGCAAGAAATTCAGGTGCAGAAGAAGTCGACAAAAGTGTCTACAATGGACATGCAGAACTAGATTCTTGAGTGGGTGCTTCTTCATGCACTTCACAATGGTTCTAAATTATATGGGAGAACATGTAATCTTCTTCTTGTTGCTGCATGAAATGAATTCTACTTATCATCATGAGTTGTGCCATTAAATTGGCTTTCTACCTCTTCTCCAACATGTGGCCAGATGGGGTTGTCCATATCATGAGATGGTTGAGCAAGAGGATAAAGGACAAGCTTTTTAGTGCTTTTCCCATCAAAAATAGTCATGTCCCCTGACCGACATCCAATGTAAGCATCTATTGTAGCTAACCAGGACCTTTCCAAAATAATAGGATACCCTCCTAATGTAGCTTTAGGGGGAAGGATCATAAAATTAGTTGTATATTCCCAAGATTCTAGAATAACAACAAGGTATTCAACTATACCATTTGGTTTGATAGTGGAACTATCAGCAAGCTACAAGATAGTGGAAGTCGGTCTCAGATTTGTAACATTCAGCTGTTGTAGGATGTATTTAGTCATGAAATTGATAGTAGCTCCCAAGTCTATTATAGCATTCTTTAATTGGATTCCATTTATAATGTCTCCAACTACATGACTACTTGGGTTAGTATACTTAGGAACAATAACTTTCCTATGCATGATATCTGCCAACTGTCCTCCCAAAATTTTTGAGGCATGCTTCCTTATCTACCTTACCATATATGGGAACATATTTCATGGCTTGGAAAAAATGTATCTTGACACATATGTGTTTTATCTGATCCAAAATATCAAAGGTTGTTTCTTCCTTTTGCTTAGCAACTTCTAACCTTTGAGGAAATGGTGGGTTAGGATTAGTTTGCCGAACTAGTTCAAGATTCTTGGTAATATTTGTCTGAGTAGGAATATTAGGTAAATTTTGATGCTCCTCCTCTTCCATTGGAAGCTCTGTGATAATAGGAGTGGAAGGTGATGACAAAGTGGTTCCTAAAAGTAGATGAATATCACTCAAACTCACAGCATAGGCAAGAAATTGGTTTGGATCTGCAGAGTAAACTGGTTGTTCTTATGGTTTATTATTTGGGTTGTGTGTGGGTTGAGTTGGTAATTGAGTAGGTCTAGGTGTCCTAGAATTTGAGTTAGGAGGGGGAATTATGGTAGGTTATTGAGGCTACAACATGTAACCAGTTGCCTACTTTGGCCATTATTGTCCTCCCCTCCATTGGGATATTTGTTGCCAATTTCCTCAAGGTTGTTGCCAATTCCCCTAGGGTTGCTGCCATTGAGGTGGAGTTTTTTGGTAATTAGGCCAAGTTTTTGGAGATTTTTTCCAAGTATGAGGTGAATAACCTCCAAATTTTGATGGATATTGGGGTTGCCATTGATTACCAGATGTATAAGATTTCATATAAGGTCCACTAAAAGATAATGGGTTTGGTGACACACCTTGTCTTGGAGCCCATGTCCTTCGGTGTGCAACATATAAAACTTGATCTTCATCACCCTCAATTGGCTTGAATTTAGGTGGAATGTGCTTGTTGTTAATTTTGGCTACCATTTTACATTTGTAGTCCTTCTTTTCCCTATAATGAGGACAATATTCTACCAACATTGCCTCTGCCTCCTCATGATTCTTCTTTGCTTGAAGTGTATCTAGCTAAGTTGCCATATTATTTATGATATCCTACTTGAAATTTGACAAAAAATGAGTGATTTCCATCCTTGAAACTCCATTAATGGAGGATTTACCCATAGAAGATTGGTAACCTATTCCTTTCTTTATAGCTGACATGGAATAATTCTGACATATCTTCTTAATATCATCCCAAGGAACTTGGGTGATATCTCCTCCTCCTATCAAGTCCAAAGCATTAGCACAATTTTCATTGATCCCTCTAAGGAAGAGAAACTTTTGAGACTCTTCATTGAGTACATGATGTGGAGATTTATGTAGATTAAACAGGAACCTTGACACATAGTCCTCCAAATTTTCATCCTCCTTTTGTTGCATCTTGACAATATCATCTCCTCTCATATCACTACCTCTACGATATTCTTTATACTTCTCAAGAAAATTTTCCTTCATAACATACCAAGTATTCATAGTATTCCTACGTAAGCTCATAAACCATCTTAATGCAGCTTCTTTCAAGGTGGTAGGAAAAAATTTAAGCCTATGAGCATTAGCAGTGTAATCATAGCTTTTGCAAAGGATATCAAATTCAAACAAGAAAGTGTCTAGGTCCTATGTTACAAGCCCATAAATTTAGGAAGGACTAAATCAGGAATGTTCTTGAGGTTATCAACATCATTTTGTTGAGGAATAGGGAATGGAAAGGTTGGTTGGTTAGGTCTAATTGGGAAAACCATATTTTCTTGGTGGATTGTCAGAGCAAATGGATTCTCAATCAGACTTTGAGCAGCTTTCTCTTCAGAGGAAGTTTCAGAAATATTTCCTTCTTATTCTTCATCTCCTAGAAAATTTTGAAATTCAACTAGCTGGTTATCAAGATTAGGATCAGCAGGAAGGAATCTCCCTAGATCATCTCTTCTCTTGCCTCTATATATACGGTATTAAATCAGTATCAACCAACTCACACAAATAATTGGTGAAAGAATAGTGGATCATTACTTATTCTAATGAAGGGTATGCTAAAAACAAACTTCATGGTGCAGGAGCACCTTAAAGGTCTTTTGGAAGATCTTGTTGTTTTGGATTGTAGGTGGTTCTAGCCAACCACCAAGGGAATAAGGAATATGATGTAAAGTCCCAAGAGTTTTTTTCATGTGTGTGTTATGGCAAACTTAGGGTAGTCTAGAGCTTTGAAGTTTGGAGAAGCCTTAATGATGAAATTAGGCAAATTTGTCAATGTAGTCTTGGCTATTTGTCCTAAGAGTTGGAATAGGGAAGTAATGATGCTCTAAGCCCAACCCAAGGGTCCTATCACATGGGAGAAAGGTATATAAGGTCAACAAAACTGTAATACCTATGTTAGAGGATTGATTGTACGAATTAAGATTTGAGAAGGAGATTTTGTGACTTGGAAAAGAGCAAGTTTTCATTGAATTTTTGTGTTTGAGCCTTCATTCAATCAAGAATGGATTGAAAGGACTTATTTGATGCTTTGAGTCTTTCATTTTTGTCACTTTCTTACTATGTGAAGCATTATATTAGTCATTTAATTCAATTGGTTATCTTTTTTGCAAGTTTTTGGTGTTCTTGGTCTCACTGCCGGTTCAGGCCAGTTTTGTAAAACTATGATCCCCACTTGAATTCACGTGGCAAGGCTACCATGATGACTTGGAATCAATTAGGGGACTATATGTATAGTGTAAATAGGGTGTTTGGAGTCTTGGTTTGTAGGGGGGAGATGAAAACAACAAGCACTAGGCGAGTGCAAGTGCATTCTGGCTAGTGGCTTGGAGAGGATAGCAACAAAGAAAGTTGCTAAATGGATTGGTTTGTGCCAATCAGAAGTATGGAAGTGTGGACACATGTATCTCAGATATGTGTGTGCAAGGAGGAGAGTTGAGGAGGTCGTTGAAGCCTTCAAAGGAGGAAACAAAGCCAAAAACCCTAGAAACCCTTGAAAATAGGGGGTTTGAGGAAAGTCATATGTACGGACCCTATTAGGACCTAAGACCTGGTAAATCTTGGAGCCTTGGATGTCACTAGAAATAATCTACAAAAATATTTGGGGGTTGTTAAGACTGTTTGTGAGAAAAGACAAGAAAATGGGTTCTAGGAGGCCTAATTGGGGCAAAAAGGCTACAAGGCCTAAAACAAGGTTTTCATGAACTCGATGAACAAAGGGTGAAAGAAACCACCTAGATGGATCAATGAGGAAAAAAAAAAACTAAAGGGAAAATAGAATATCCTTCCCTAGCCCTGGAGTGGTTAGGACACGTTGGGTCAGTGTGAAGCCCAAGGAAGCTCAATGGTGGAATGGGAGTAATGGTGAAGAATTTGAAAATTGGTGGAGAGTCTTAGGTGGTGAGAGGGGTTTAAGAGTGATCCCTGAGTAGGGTAGAGAGGAATACCCTAGGAAGACCAAAGAATAGGTCTTGGGAAGAGCAAGAGTTCTCTTGAGGATTAGGACTCCCCATCAAATTGGTATTAGAGCCATTAAAAGGCTTGGGAATTGAGAAGTGAATCTCAGAGAGTAGTGAATCCATAGGAGAAAACACCATGGTGACCAATGCAGAGTTGGCAAGAGATTTGACAGAGCAACAAGAAAAGAATAGACGACTTGAAGTAGTTGTGGAAGAAATGAAACAAAAATTAGAAGAGGTTGTAGAGATTGCAGGCAAGATGAAAGTGCAGTTAGCAGAGGACAAAGACAAGGGTAAGGGCTACGTTGAGGAAGACATAGAACCAGAACCTGACCCTCCATTAGCAGAGGAACCCTTCCTCAAACCATTGAAGGCATTAAGTGGCAAGGCACTAGAAGGTGTCCCTGTTTTCACTAGAAGAATGGATGCAAAGTTAGTTATGGAATGGATAGAGGGAATGGAGAACCACTTTGAATGTGATGGGATTACAAAGGCGCAAAAGGTGAAGATAGCCAAATCAAGGTTAAGAGGACAAGCATTAACTTGGTGGAAGTTCTTGCAAGAAGAAAGAGAGATGGAAGGCAAGAAGCCAATAGGAAATTGGAAGACAATGGTGGCTAAAGTGAAGGAAAACTATCTACATAAGGATTATGACATCTAGTTGCATAAGAAAAGGAAAAATCTCAGACAAAGGGAGTTAGATGTAGCTGCCTACACAGAAGAGTTCCAAAAACTAAGACTTAGGTCTAGAGTGCAAGAGATTGAAAGCATTGAGGTTGCTAGGTATTTGAACGGCCTTAGATGGAACATACAAGAGGAGTTAAGTCTCTTCACACTTACTACCCTCCATAGCTGCTATCAGATGGCTATTAAAGTGGAAGAGAAACTGAAAAAGAAACAAGATTCTAATACCAGGGGTAAAGGAAAAGGTAGAGACACTAGAGGTGGACATAGAGGAGGTTTTGGTGAAAGGAGCAAAGAAAATAGAAGTCAAGGGGATGCTAAGGTTGGTGAACAATCCCATGAGTCAAGTAGTAGAGGGGGATATAGAGGTAGAAGCTCTAACAATGGTGGAAGAGGCAGATCAGGAGGATTTGGAAGAAGTTCTCATTTTGCTTCCATGAAGTGTTACAATTGTGGACAGATGGGTCATCTGGCTTATAGGTGTCCTGACAAGCCAACATCTTCACAAAGTGAGAGGAAGATCAACTATGTTCAAGAAGAGGACTGCTCCAAACATTCAAAGGTGAGTCTAGATTTAGAGAAAGGTGAGAATCTCATGTTGAGAAGGATCTTGATCAAAGCACCTACCGAGGATGAACACAAATAGAGGAGAGCTCTTTTTAGAGTCATGTGCAAGATACTAGGTAATGTCTGCGAGGTCATCATTAACTCGAGATCTACTAATAATGTCATATCAGAGGAGGCAGTGCAGAAGTTAAACCTCATCAAGATACCCCATGTGTGTCCTTACAAGGTTACTTGGTTGAATAAGGGGCAGAATATATTGGTCAATGAACAAGTGTGGGTTGAGTTTGCTATAGGAAAGTATCATGATAGGATACTATGTGATGTGCTACCAATGGATGCATGCCATTTGTTGGCAAGGAGAACAAGTACTCATTCAAGAAGGATGGAGTGACTTACAAAATACAGTCTTTGTTGGAAGAAAGCATGGTGGAAAAGGCAAAAACCAGTGTACTTTTGATGAGTGGAAAGGAATTCCTAAAAGACATCAAGGAGGAAGAAGGAGTTGTCTATGAAATCATGTTGAAACCAAAGGAGGAGGAGTCACCTAGTCAGCTACCTATGACAGAAGAAGTGAAACAACTATTGGATCAGTTCAAGGATATCATTTGTGAAGGCACACCAGCTACACTACCACCTAAGAGAGCAATCAGTCATCAAATAGACTTTGTACCAGGAGAAACATTGCCTAACAAGGCTACATATAAGATGACACTGGAGCAGAACAAGGAGATAGCAAGGCAAGTTCAAGAACTTTTGGATCAAGGGTTGATCAGGAAAAGCATTAGCCCATGTGTTGTTCCAGTGGTGTTGGCACCTAAAAAGGGAGACAAGTGGAGAATGTGTACTAATTCTAGGGAAATAAATAGGATAACCATTAGGTATAGGTTTCCTATTCCTAGGATAGAAGACTTAATGGACTGTTTAGGGGGTGCTAAGTACTACTCCAAAATTGATTTGAAAAGTGGCTATTATCAGATTAGGATGAAAGAGGGAGATGAATGGAAGTCAGCATTTAAAACCACATAAGGGTTGTATGAATGGTTAGTGATGCCATTCGGGCTTACAAATGCACCTAGCACTTTTATGAGGGTGATGAATCAGGTCTTAAAGGACTATATTGGAGTCTTTGTGGTTGTCTACCTAGATGATATTCTCATCTTTAGCAAAACAAAAGAAGAACATATGAAGCACCTAGAACTTGTGTTGAAGAAAATTCAAGAGGAGAAGCTCACCATAAATCTTGAGAAAAGTGAGTTCATGAAGCAAGAGCTAGTCTACTTAGAATTTGTAGTATCTCAAGGGAACTTGAAGATGGACAAAAGCAACGTTGAAGCCATTCTTAGTTGGCCTACTCCCAAGACAAGGACTGAATTTAGGAGTTTCCATGGATTAGCTCAATTCTATAGGAAGTTCGTTAGAAGGTTTAGTGAAATCTGTGCACCGGTCCTTGGCACCATCAAAGGAGTACTGAAAACTAAGTTTGTGTGGACTAAAGAAGCCAATGAAGGATTTGAAAGATTGAAGAGGGAGATAGCTACCCAACCTATCCTAGTTTTACCAAGTTTTGACAAACCATTCATAGTGGAATGTGATGCAAGCAACATAGTAGTGGGTGTTTTCCTAAGCCAAGAAGGCAGGCTAGTGGCATTCTTTAGTGAAAGGTTGAATGAAGCAAAGTCTAGGTACTCATCCTATGGCTTAGAGCTATATGCTTTGGTACAAGCTCTCAAGAAGTGGAGGCACTATCTATTGCCCAAAGAATTTGTGGTATACACCGACAATCAGGCCTTGAGTTACATCAATACTCAGGAGAAGCTCAATTTGAGGCACATCAAATGGATGGAGTTTTTGCAGTCCTACACCTTTACTATCAAGCACAAGAAAGGGGTGAATAAAAAGGTTGTAGATGCTCTTAGTAGGAGATTGCTTACTGTCCAGGAGATACAGCTACAAAGCACAAGGGTTGAAGGATTCAAAGACCTATATGAAGGAGATTCTAATTTCTCAGAGATCTACAAGGTATGTACTGATTTTGAAAACCATTTTCACAGTGAATATGTAGATTATACTTTGCAAAATGGTCTATTGTTTAGAGGGAAACAATTATGTGTTCCAAGAGGTTCCATGAGGGAAAATCTTATCCAAGAAAAGCACAATGGCAGTTTGAGTGGACACTTTGGATTGAACAAGACCCTAGAGTTAGTGGAAAGGTTCTATTGGTGGCCTAAGATACAAACAGATGTAAGAAGGTATGTGGAGCAATGTGGAGTGTGTCAAAAGGCAAAGGGAACATCAACCAATGCAAATATTTATCAGCCATTACCCATCCCAAGTAGACCATGGGAATGCATAAGCATGGACTTCATAGTAGGAATACCTAGGACACCGACTAGTTTTGACAGTGTGTTTGTGGTAGTGGATAGATTCAACAAGATGAGCCATTTTATCCCATGCAAAACAACACATGATGCAAGTCAGATTGCACACCTATTCTTCAAGGAGATAGTGAGGATACATGGGTTTCCAAAGAGCATAGTTGTAGACAGAGATGTGAAGTTTATGGGATATTTTTGGTATACTCTTTGGAAAAGGTTACGAACCAACTTGTCTGATAGCTCAGCATATCATCCTCAAATGGATGGACAGACAGAGGTGATCAATAGAGTACTTGGTAATTTGTTGAGATGCTTAACTAAGGAGTATGGACAAGGATGGGAGCAAGTGATTCCACAAGCATAATTTTCTTACAATGATAGCACAAATAGGACTACGGGTAAGAGTCCATTTGAGATAGTATATGGCTTACATCCAAGGGGTGTACTTGAGCTTAGAGATCTAAAAGGTTATGAAGGAATCAATGGTCATGCTGATGATTTTTCTCAGTCAATGAGAGAGGTTCATGAGCAGGTAAAGAAGACATTAATGGAGGCTAACCAGAAGTTGAAGGCAAAAAGAGATGAAGGGAAGAGAGAAATACAATTTGAGATAGGTGATATGGTGATGGTATACTTGAACAAGGCTAGGCTACAGAAAGGCATAACAAGTAAGTTGTAGATGAAAAGGATAGGGCCATGTAAAGTATTGGCTAAGTATGGATCAAATGCCTACAAGGTGGAGTTACCCAAGGAGATGTCTATTTCGCCTATCTTCAATGTGAAGGACATGGTGAAGTATAAAGGACCAGAAATGGATGAGGAAAACTATAGTGCTGAGGTCAGTAAGGATTTGGAAGGACTCAAGGTACCTGATCAGATTAGACCACAAGTGGACAAGATTTTAGACTCAAGGGTGAAGAAGAAGACTAGGCACAAGACATACATGGAGCACCTAGTAAAGTGGAGACATCAACCAGAGTCAGAGGCTACTTGGATAGCAGAAAGTGACTTTAAGAAGCATGGAATTAGTGAGGATCTCTTGACACCACAGGTTCCTTAACTTCTTTGTTGCAGGGAGAGAATGGTGCAGGAGCACCTTAAAGGTCCTTTGGAAGATCTTGTTGTTTTGGCTTGTCGGTGGTTCTAGCCAACCACCAAGGGAATAAGGCATATGATGTAAAGTCCCAAGATTTTTTTTGATGTGTGTGTTATGGAAAACTTATGGTAGTCTAGAGCTTTGAAGTTTGGAGAAGCCTTAATGATGAAATTAGGAAAATTTGTCAATGTAGTCTTGGCTATTTGTCGTAAAAGTAGGAATAGGGCATTAATGATGCTCTAAGCCCGACCCAAGGGTCCTAGAATGTGGGAGAAAGGTATAGAAGGTCAAAAAAACCCTAATACCTATGTTAGAGGATTGATTTTATGAATTGAGATTTGAGAAGGAGATTTTGTGACTTGGAAAAGAGCAAGTTTTCATTGAATTTCTGTGTTTGAGACTTCATCTAGTCAAGAATGGATTGAAAGGACTTATCTAATGCTTTGAGTCTTTCATTTGTGTCACTTTCTTACTGTGTGAAGCATTATATTATTCATTTAATTCAACTGGTTATCTTTTTTGCAAGTTTTTGGTGTTCTTGGTCTCACTGCCGGTTCAGGCCAGTTTTGTAAAACTATGATCCCCACTTGAATTCCCATGGCAAGGCTACCATGGCCACTTGGAATCAAGTCAGGTAATGTATGTATAATATAAATATGGTGTTTGGAGTCTTGGTTTGCAGGGGGGAGATGAAAACAACAAGCACTAGGCGAGTGCAAGTGCATTCTAGCTAGTGGCTTGGAGAGGACAGCAGCAAAGAAAGTTGCTAAATGGATTTTTTTGTGCCAATCAAGAGTATGGAAGTGTGGGAACATGTATCTCAGACATGTGTGTGCAAGGAGGAGATTTGAGGATGTCATTGAAGCCTTCAAAGGAGGAAACAAAGCCAAAAACCCTAGAAACCCTTGAAAATAAGGGGTTTGAGGACAATCATATGTACAGACCCTATTAGGACCTAAGACCTGGTAAATATTGGAGCCTTGGAGGTCGCTAGAAAGAATCTACACAAATATTTGGGGGTTGTTAAGACTTTTTGTGAGAAAAGACAAGAAAACGGGTTCTAGGAGGCCTAATTGGGGCAAAAAGGCTACAAGGCCTAAAACAAGGTTTTCATGAACTCGATGAACAAAGGGTGAAAGAAACCACCTAGATGGATTAGTGAGGAGAAAAAACAACTAAAGGACAACTAGAATACCCTTCCCTAGCCCTGGAGTGGTTAGGACACCTTGGGTTAGTGTGGAGCCCAAGGAAGCTCAGTGGTGGAATGGGAGTAATGGTGAAGAATTTGAAAATTGGTGGAGAGTCTAAGGTGGTGAGAGGGGTTTAAGAGTGATCCCTGAGTAGGGTAGAGAGGAATACCCTAGGAAGACCAGAGAATAGGTCTTGGGAAGAGCAAGAGTGCTCTTGAGGATTAGGACTCCCCATCACTTCAGAGATACTTAAAACAAGAAAGAAACTAGAAATGACTCCTTGTTGACACCATCCCCAACAACGGTGCCAAAAATGTTAGCCTCCTCTAATGGTTAAATAAATAATACCTTAAAGCTATAACTTAGAGATTAAATATCTGCACCAAGTAGCTATCTTACTCATCATGAAGGTTCATTTCATTATTAGCCCAGGGATGGTAACTTGAAATGGTTCATCATTATATGTGCACTAGGACTCAATTATAGCCATCCTTATCCTATAACTATAAAGGAAATAGTACTGAAAGTAAGATGCTTGAAAGGAAACAAAATAAGCACTAAACATAAACCATCAACTAAACTAAGCTGAAATGAATTACAAAAACAAAAGTCTCGGTAAACAAACTAGAAGTTACTTTGTCTGTCATGGCTGCAAGAACAAACACAAAATGGAGTTCCAGTGGTTGCAAGAATAGACAACTGCTAAGACTGTAACTAATTTTTGAACAAAAAAGTAACTACTAAATTGAATGGATAGAATTCTCACCAAGTGGGAACCCTTGAATGAGTTTTCCCAGAACTAACTCAGATGTAACAAACTAAAATATCATTTTATTCATTGAAAACATGATTACAACGTAGCAACAACATAAATATATTTCTTGAAACTAAAAATGCAAGTACAATTCTTAGAACATTCAACCTATTGAAGAGGGGCATTTGACCATTATTTATAGAAATAAAGATTCTAACTAAATTAACTAACAAGGAAATCAACTCCAACAGATTAGGAGGATGCCATTTATTGAAAACATGAAAACTTGAAGGAGGTTATGCATGCACAAGATTTGATCAAACCAAACTTGTTTCAATGAAAATCCAACATAACAACACCTCCTAAATCTACTCAAATAATGGATATGGCCATTAAGGTTGTTGGTGTAATTAAAAGTGTTGTACCTTGTCCTAGGTCATGATTACACCTTAGTTAAGTTTACTTAGGGACCACATAGGAGGTAGTTGGAGCATTTCCACTTTTGGTGGACTTATCATGTTATTACTTTATCACATCCACCTTTTGTGGACATAT
Organism: Sequoiadendron giganteum; assembly: GCA_007115665.2. Taxonomy (NCBI): domain Eukaryota; kingdom Viridiplantae; phylum Streptophyta; class Pinopsida; order Cupressales; family Cupressaceae; genus Sequoiadendron; species Sequoiadendron giganteum. The sequence goes on along the minus strand of VCHN02000014.1, from coordinate 148,323,363 downwards.
CATGTGATTACCTCTCCACCTTTTGTGGGTGATCCACCATTTGTGGTGATTATCACATTATCACTTTTCCACTTTAGGTGGAGTGATAGGTTTTCACTGTTGTCTCATTTCATAAGATTATGACACTTCTTTTATTTACTCACCTTGGCTATATAACCAAGGGGTCTCCTATGTACTTTAACACATTCTATTTGCATCATTGGTAGAATACAAATTATTCTTGTCATATTGTTTCTATCTCTCTCTTATGCTTGTGCTTTCTATTAGGCCTCTTGATCTCAAGTGGATACCTTCATAGCCAATTCTTCCAAAGGTTAAATTCCACACGAGGTGGAATATTCCAATCATTGACTTATTCAATGTCCATCTCCACTTGACTTTTTCAGCAACCAAGTAGTTGGCATGTACTTCTTCCACATTTCAAGCTCCATTTTTTTTTGCATCTTAATCTAGACATGCATTATGACATTAGCTTGCACAAGACAAATGTATATCCATAATCACCTTATGATAACATTCATTCAATCATAGGAAAAATTAATATAGATGTATCACATAGCAAGCTAATTCATTAAAATTTATAGGAATAAGTTTATGTCCAGAGTTCACAAGTTCAGGGAAATAACATAGAAAGTATTGGTAACTAGGTGCTAAAACCCCATAGTAACACTAACAAACTTATGATAAATCCTAACAAAAATGAGTCATTATTTGGACTCATCAGAAGCGATCTCAGAATTCATGGGACTTTGTGACAACTTGGGTAGATCATAAAGTAGACTTTGACATAGATCTAGACACGGGGGCATACTATGGGGAGATGATTGAATCCTTCAATTGCAAAATTGACAAAATGCAACTAGCATACATATCTTTGAGTGAAAACCATGTTGTGGCACTTTCTGATCCTAAAATAGTAAAAAGAAAGGATGTATTTGAGGGTGAAAACCTCTCTGAGGTGCCCAAGGATGAGGGATTCAATCTGCCCCTTAGTGCAATGCATCTAAAGAAGTTAGAAATGCTAGTAGAAAAGGCCACTCTAGTCAATATGGGAATAGAAGAATCATCCAAGAACACTTTCTATGTCGAATCATTGTTGGATGAAGAACCGAAAAACCTAGCAAGGTTCTTGAAAGTGCGAAAAAACAACTTTGCATGAGAATACACTGATATGCTAGGGCTCAATCCAGAAGTGGTTGTGCATCACTTAGTAGTTTATCCTAAAGCCAAACCCATGAAGAAAAAATTAAGGAAGATGCACCCTTAGACAACACTCTTAGTGAAACTAGAGTTACAAAAGATTCTTGATGTTGGATTTATTTGACCGATAGATTATCCTAAGTGAGTTTCCAACCTGGTACCAGTCTCAAAACCCACTGGGGGCATCATAATATGCACAAATTTTAGAGACATAAACAATTCATTCCTGAAGGATGATTTCCCTCTTCCTAATATCGACCTCATCGTGGAATTAACAGCTAGGTATAAAATGCTATCACTAATGGATAGTTTTTCAGGCTACAATCAAATCATAATCGCCAAAGAGGATCAACATAAAACTGCATTCACTTTTCCATGGGGTAAACCCACAAAAGTGGTTTACAATTCAAATGAGGAAGGAAAACTTGAAAAAAATAACCCCATGGAAAAAAATTACATTTTGGGGGTTCGAACGAACCAAACAAGGGTTCACTCGAACCAAGGTTTGAGCAAACCCATTAATTGCATGTACGGAAAAAAATCGAATGAAAACCCCTTTTGGGAAGGGGGTTTGGTCGAACCTAGGTTTGAGCAAACCTAGGTTCGCTCGAATCCCCCTAATTCAAGCGAACCCCCCACTTCCTTGATGTTTGACAAAATTCACAAAAAAAACCTAAATTTTTGCACTTTGAAGCTCAGTTTGAACATGAAAATGGTAGAGACTTCACAATTCCAAATGGAATCAGGTAGTCCTCAGAACGAGCTATCCACCAAATATAATTTTAATATATTTTGGTTTTATTATGTATTTGTCTTTTTAGAATTATTAAACATAGGTTGTTCACCGAAAATGAAGCTCTATGTTCTGCACATGTACAAAAATAGCAGATTATCAAAAAAAAATTGAAAAATGTGAGTGCACCAGATATTGAAGTCTTTGATCCAACAAAAAAAAATTGAATTTTGATATATAGAAAAAAAATTATGCATTATACAGTCGTGTTATGTTTGAATTGTAATTGGTTTGACTTTGAAACTTTATTAAAGAAAAATATTCAATAAAAATCTATCTAACCTAGTGGAAGCACTAGATATCAGAGTTACAAATCTAAATTCAAAATAATTATAATTTTATCCTTCATGGAAAAAAATTATGCGTTATACAATGAGCGTCACTTTTTAAAAATGATGTTTTTTGAAAAAAACTAGTTTTTGAGGGAGATGGAAAAAAAAGTGCATTCTGATTCCAAAAATTTTGAAAAAATATTTTTAGAAACTACAAATAAAATTTCACGAAACTCTAGTTTTCATCATCTTCAAATTCCTCATGGTTTAGCCGCTATAGGTGCCTGAAAGTGAAGATTTAGTTAAAAAAAAATATTTCAATGTCCAGTTTGGTCAAAAATTGTAAACCACTATTGTGGGATCACCCCATGGGGAACCTATTGTTGGAACATGATGCCTTTTGGGTTAAATAATACAAGAGCAAACTAACAAAGATCAATGACCCTCATATTTGATGGCATGATCCACAAAATAGTCAAAGATTATGTGGATGATATTTTGGAAAAATAAAGGAAAAGAAGTGAGAACATAGAATTCTTAGGACCCATCTTCGATAGACTTGAAGAATACAAAATAAGGATAAATCCAAAAAAATGTGTCTTTGGGGTCACATCAAGTAAACTTCTTGGTTATATTGTCCCACAAAGAGAGATAGGAATTGATCCATCAAAGGTAAAATCCATCCTAGACATGGAACCACAACAAATATTTAAACTGATGAGAGGGTTACAAGGAAGATTCCAGTCCATCAGAAGGTTCATAGCACAACTATCAGACAAAATCCACCCTTTTTCACATCTTCTCCATAAAGGAATAACTTACAAGTGGTATGAGAAGTGTGATAAATCTTTCTAGCAGATCAAAGATTATCTATTAACACCCACAATGCTTATGCCACTAATATTGAACAAACCATTGATCTTGTATATCTCAGCAACATCAACAACACTAGGTGCTCTTTTGGCACAACATGATGAAAATGGAAAGGACAGAGTTATCTATTGCATCAACAAGACCTTAGTCGGCTATGAAATGAATTATTCATCCATTGAGAAAGCATGCCTAGCAGTATTTTTCTCTTCACAAAAATACAGACACTACATGTTGTCACATCAAATCAAACTCATTGCAAAGATTGACCCATTGAAATACTTGTTATCCAAAGCAACTCTCATTGAGCGAATGGATAAATGGGTGATGATATTAACTAAATTTGATATAGAGTATGTAGAGTGCAAAGCAATCAAAGGACAATTAATCACAAACCAACTAGGAGATGCACATATCTATGCAGAGAACCCTTTGATATTTGAATTCCTTGATGAATTGGTGTTCCTTATCAATCTAACCAATCAGTGGAAAATGTAATTTGACGGATCATTCATCCGACATGGATCGGGAGTGGGCATTCTTTTCATCACCCCTCAAGGTGATTGTATTCCAAAGTCATACAGGCTATCATTTTCATGTACCAACAACATTATTGAGTATAAAGCCCTAATCATAGGTCTAAGGATAGCAGTTCAGTGGCAGATACAAGAGATGAAAGTCTATGGAGACTCATAGTTGGTTATCAACCAAGTCAATAATGACTACTAAACTAAGGATGACAAGATTACTCCTTACAAGAATATGGTAGAGAATCTCAAGGACATTTTCATCGATATAACTTTTGATTAGATTTCTCACATGAATAACTAAGCAGTAGACACCATGGTAACAACTGGATCATTTTTAGGCATTTCAAACAATGTCCTCCAATGCGGATTCTTGCTATAACAAATTCTCATACCAATTTTCAAAATCATTGAATCCGAATTCGTGTGTGTCATTGTTGTTCTTGGATCCCCATGGTATCATGACATATTTGTCTACCTGTAACGTCGAAAAAAGGGTCCTTAGCCTTTTTCACGCTTGTTTAGCTCCTTGTGGATTTTGGCTCAATTTGGCCTTGATTTAGTGTTGTAATGTGGATAACACATTCACATTAGATCTTGGTCCCTTGTGAACTAGTGTACTTTAATGATGCATTGTAAAGGTGTTGTAAAGCGTTGTGATACACTTTCACATTTTTCTATGATTTCTAAGCATAATTAACTTTATTTTCATCATAATTTCCCTTAGCCTTGCCTTATTTGGTGTGTTGTAAATTATTGTAACACACTTTCACATTCCTCTAGGCTTTTCATAAATAATTGGGTTCTCTTATGCTTTAATTGGCCCCTTTTTACATCCACAAGCCTTATTTTGGTGTATTTTAAAGGATAATATCGACAAATGGCATTTAAAACATCAACCCCGAAAACCCACCTCAAATTCCTAAGGTGGGACTCATTTTCCATTATGATCGAATGAGTCCCCTTAGGCGGGACCCATTCACCCAAGGTGGCGAATGAGTCCCCCTTGACTCAAAAATTAAATTAAATTTAAATATTTGGCAGGATTTTATTCTCCAAGATCCAATGTCAGCTTGTAGTGTTGTAATTTCGAGAATTCTTGTATAATTGGGTATAAATACAAGGTTCTTTCTATTATTTTAATCCTAACACCCCAATCATTCAAGTCCTCATATAAATAGAAAATTGGGTTCACAAGAGCACTTGAGAAAGAGCATTAAAGGCTTTCAAGGACAGATTATCAAGCTTTCAAGAGCATTCTTCAAGATCAATCATTATGTTTATCATTGTTCTTACAATTTTGGTGTAGAGTTCATGATCCAAGAAAGCATTGCATTCAAGATCTATCTCCTACAAGTAAGAACCAAGAACCACATCCATTGTGGCCATCTCAAGCAGATTTGTAGCACTTTATTGCAAGGGTTTGGTGAGTTGTAACATCACCTTTTTGTTCATTCATCAATCTCCTTTCCATTTTATTTCTATTTCAAGGCCTAATTACCAACAAGGAGTTTGACCAAGGAATACCCCCATTCTCTAACCCCACAACCATTTTTCCCTATCCTTGCATGTGATTTTCAGATCTAGGTTACAAATTTATCAAAGAGCGAGATTGGAAAAGTTGTCATCAAGTTGTCAAAGCAAACCAAAGTTTTCAAGATAGTGAACAAACCTTGGAGGAGCTTGGAGAAGACCTACAAGTTGAATTCAGTAGTTTTAGACCTGAATTTGAATTGGGAATAGTAAAGCAGACTGAGGGTTACATAATACAACTTTGAATTTCTAGAAATTTGAGAGTGGACTAATTCACCACTATTGGTGAATGAGTCCCACTACTATTTTTTGTTAGAGATTTTTACAAATTTGAGTACCCTTTTGTCCAAAACCTGTTTCGGCATAGTTTTCTCGACATTGGACCGATTCGCCTAGCTTGGCGAATGAGTCCCAGTTGGCTTCAATAGTGAATTTTCTAGGGTTTCAAACCTTCATTCTGCCTTCTCCAGTTTCTGAGGTGCACATTTCTAGTTTCATAGTTTTTTGTTGTTGTTTGCTTTCATTTTTAGATCACTCTTTGAAGCATTGTATTAAATTAGGTTTTTTATATTTCATAATTCATTTCATTGCCTTTCCATGTTTACACTTGGTGGTGAACCCCTCATTTAAATCATTTAATCCCCTAGAACACACCCTTTGCCAGATTTCAATCACCTTACATTGGAATCTCAAGGGTTTGTTCTTGAATGTGAATGTGGAAGTTTTGTTCCCTAGGTCTTAAAACCCTAGTAGAGCACACAAAATTCTTCATTTCACTACCTAAGTAGAGGAACCCTCCCATATGATATCACTTCCAACCTTAAAAATAACTTTGTCAAGAAGACATCCCAATTCGTGATCCTAGGTGATACCCTTTACCGTCGAAGCACCAAAATTACATTACTACGATGTCTTAACCAAGAGGAAGCCTTGACTAATTTAATAGAAGTGCACAATGGAATATGTGGTTCCCATTCTAGCGGTATGAATTTAGCTAAGAAACTATTGAGGATGAGGTACTATTGGCCAACCATGGAAAGAGAAGCTCATCATTATGTGCAAAAATGTATCTAATGTCAACAACATGGAGATCCGATTCATGCTCCAGCTCAGGAATTGCAACCAATGATCACACCTTGGCATTTATCGTAGTGGGGACTTGACCTCATAGGAAAAATCACTCCAACCTCATCCAACGGCCATAAGTTTATCATAACAGCCACTGAGTACTTTACCAAGTGGGTTGAAGCCATCCCTATGACCTACATAATGGGGAAGCAAATTTCCAAGTTTATCTTAAATTACCTAGTCTACCATTATGGTGTTTCACAAACCCTTATCTCAAAAAACAAAACACTCTTCAAAAATTAGGATGTGAAAGAGCTATATCAAATATTCAACATCTAGCACTGCTTCTCTACCTTGTATTACCCCAAGGAAATGATCAAGATGAGGCTACAAAAAAAAATATTTTAAAGATCCTAAAGAAAATGGTCAATGAAGTTGGTCGTGACTGGCACCTATAATTAAATCCTGCTCTCTGGGCCTATCGAACTAGTATCCACATGCCTACAGGTACAACCCTGTTCTCCTTGGTCTACGAATTAGAAGCCATATTTCCTATTGAGGTTGAGCTCCCCTCACTGCAAGTGTCACTACAGAACCTGATCATCGATGAAGAATATAGAGTATCTTAGTTGAATGATCTAGAATTCCAGGACGAGCATTGTCTTGATGCCCTCAATCACTTGCAAGTATATCAAAATCGATTGAAAAAAACTATAACAATTGTCGGTCTTTCTAGGTAGGGGATCTTGTCTTAAAACAAAATCAAAATAATCTACCAGATCAGGACAGGGAAGGAAAGTTTGAGCCTAACTAGTTGGGTCCCTTTATCATCACAGCAAGCTACGGATCAGGAGCATATCATTTATCTACACCTGAAGGTGAACCCTTACAAGAATCGACTACCAACTTGCATCTTAAAAATATTTATGCCTAGTCTTGAAGGGTATAAATCTAAAAAGTAAAAAAAGTAAAAAAATGATCAAAATCAAAAAAATAAAAGAATAATAAGAAAAAGGATTGAAAAAGTAAAGAAAAAAATTGTCCTATAGTGAAAACCACTCTGGTGGCACTTTGGGAAAGTACCTTGGTGAAAATCTGGCAAACAGGCGCCTTGCATAAATAAAGCACCTTCATCTACCTTTGGTTCCTTATCCTATCATCCTTTGCATTTCGTCCATCCATCACCTCATTCATCTTATTTATTCCATAACCCATCTGTGTCCTTATCATATCTTGATGTTGTGAAGTATCACATCCCCTTAGTACTACTTGGCATATTCTAAAGGTCAGTTTGTCTTTCCTATATCAAGGTAGTCTATCATATCACACTGGGGGAAATTCATTATGGACCAATTCAGGTTCTTGTATATCTTAAGGTTATTGTAAATCTCATCAAAAATCCCAAAAACATTCATAAAACATTCATCATAAAGTCCAAATATATCAAAACCATGTACAACTAAAATCCAAAACATTCAAAAAACATCAAAAACCCTAAAGAGTTCAAACATCGAAAATCCAAAAATAGTACCCTATCGAACTATGGGTCCCTGAGCATGAACATAGGCAAGGCCATCATTGATGTGCCTTCGAGAAACCCTAGCCCAGTCTTTTAGGAGTCTTTTATAATAAACTGGCATTTCGGTCAACTATTCATATTTTCATCTTTCAATAAGTTGTGTTGATCGAAATATGTGGTCTCTACGTATATAAAATAGGCAAGGATTATCTTTGATCAGCCCTTGAGGCCCCTAGGATAGGTATTTTAGGTTAGGTTCTTGGTCAAACTCTCAAAAAATCCCTAAACATTCAAATATCAACAAAATATTAAACATTCAAATATCTCAAAAAACCCCTAAACATTTAAAAAGCAAGTATAACGAGTCATAAAGTGAGAACTTAAGTGTCAAAATCCAAAGTCTAGATTGTAGTTAAATGTGTCAATGAAGTTTATATCAATGGATTATCATAAAGCTTATCATCATCCTAACATCAAACAACCCTTTGATCAACATGTCCTAGGATGTATCCTTCCTACGATGGACATCAATATCAAAAATCACCTTAGCTAAATTTAAACTAGCAAGAGATATAGATAACACTGACTATTTGTCTTTGATCTTTTCTTCTAATTTATCTTAATGACCCATTCCAAGGACCTATCAATGATTTCTATCAAAAATATTTAGAGTGAAAGGAATGGGGCGTCAATCATTATCTTTTGTTTGTTGTGCTTGTGGGTATTCTTGTAAAATAATATTGGCACATACTTGCTTAGTTGTGTGTAGGGAGGTTGTTTGGAATAGATTGTTGACTATTGTGTATGCTTTGGTCTAATGTATTCTAAACTACTAAACTACATTATGACGATGTTTTTGTATGTCAATATGTGAACAAAAAATATCCTATCTATTTGTAGAGTCAAAGTCCATTACACTAGATACAACGTCATCCTGGTTATCAATACCTTGATGCATCAGGTCTATGTGTTATATCAAACAATAAGGAACAAAAAAAAATCCCAATCTTGAGATATGATAAAATCATCATCATGCATTCATTATCACCATGCATTTCTCATCACCATCTCTAATAAATTCTTGGTGGATCATAGACTTGTTGGATCTTTTGAGGCAATCATCAAAATAAATGGTCATTCATATTCTTTCTTATATATTCTCTACGCTAACCTAGTATCATGACAACCAAAAAAAATACCATCAATGCATCCATCTTGAATCCACAAATCATCATCATGCATACATCATGGCATAATCATAAACATCTCATGAAACATACATCCTACATAATCATTATCATTTATGTTGTGACAAATAATATAGATTTGTTATTCTGGGCATCTTAAATTGTTGCACACATATCATTAACATACATTATCATATCATAAGCATAAACATTTACATTATCCATCTATCCATATGCATACATCAACATCTCATCATAAAATTACATAGTAAAATACACAAAAATAAATACATTGCATTATCATGAGCCTGAGCATCTTCATATCATATCATCCATCTCATAAACATGCCATAAACAAATACTAAAAAATAATTTCATCCATCCATATCATTACATTGCATATCATTACATCACATATCATTGCATATCGCATAGGCATAAATAAAGTGCACCCATACATGATAAAATATAAGCATGTCACATATCACATCATATGCATCCATACAATCATAAGCATGAAATAATATGAACACATCATGTCAAATTTGTATCCTCATCATATATATATATATATAAATGATTTTCATGGTACAATATTTGAGTTAGTGTATGTATATTGATCATAAATACAATATCCACAAGGCTATCAAAAGGATCCCATGAATTTATATCTATATAAAAGAATTGGGCAATGAATCAAAAAATGTTTGTACACTCATGTTAGCCTTGATGGTTGCTCCCCTCTCTAGCCTATCTCTTGGGCTAATCCTCAGCTCTAGCATGTGCCTTAGTCCTCTGGGAGTAATATTCTTGTCTAAGTGCCATGGGGACATCTCTATGATAGTGCATCCTACAATAGGCTACCTCAATAACAACCTATTTGTATAACCTGGTAGACATTGTTTGCCCCTGAGATGCAGTTGTCATAGTCTCAAGTTGTTGACGCCAGCTGAACTTCTGAACTAATTGCATCACGGTAGTCTTTATGAGCTATCACTCATGGTCTCTCTGTCATGACAGCTTGTACCTACCATCATGCTTGATCCCTCTTAGTAATAATAGCTAAATTTTGTTTTTTTCCTTGATCTCTCTCACTTGTAACCACTTGTAGTTGTTTCTATAGCTGCTAAATCTATAAATCGTACGGATTTGGCCTCGATGATGGTGTCTATTGAATAGAAGGTTATTGTGGAGGTTGTTGATCCACTGGTGGTACCCCTAGAATCTGCACATCTTGCCCATCATGTCCTCTACCTCTGTCTATGCATCTGCCTGCACCCCTCCCTCTTGGTCTCCCTCATGGAGGAGCACCCGTTGGATCTTTCAATCGGTGAGGGGGTGTGAACCATGCATCATACGTAGGCATCATCTAAGCATCTACCTACCCCTGATCATAAGTCCATGGCTGAGCCACCAACTTTTGAAATCCCTCAACCACCTCAAGATTTGGGATCATAGGTCCCCACGCGGGTACCTCTCATGTTGATCTAGCAAAGATGGATATGTATGCATTGTCAAGCCTATCTTGCCTCTCTCCAAACTGTCGAGCCACCCTATTTGGCAGGTACCTCTTAATAATAGTGTGCTCCTGACCCTACATATACCAGGTCTTTCTGAAAAAGAAAATTTGTTGCACATCATCATACCATGTTGGTATCTATAGCCAGGGTCGCCATCTAAATATTGGCATATCATCGAGCACCTAATGCTAGTACGGAATCCCAAGCTACCTAGTATGTTGTAAAGTAATGGTGCCTCTATATCACCAAACCACTAGACCATCTGGCTCTACACTAACCATCTGAACAATCGGTTGAAGCACAACAATATGCTCCCAAGCCCAAATATGAAGTAGAGTAACTCATGTCTCGATCGCTTTTCCATCACAGTAGATGAATTCATGCATATCATGATATAATGAGGCCATTATCACTGGTCACCATGCAAACAGTGTCCTCCAAAATAACATCTTGTGTCATGCCAAGCCCCATCCTAGGTTGAACCCTCTACTCCATCGATTTGGAGTGACCAAGCATGAGATAATAGTTGCAATGATCAATATGAAGGTGGGTACTCGACCTCTATACATCTCGAGGTCTATCTGTAAAGTAACTAGAACAATGTCCTCTAGATCCATCACCTCATGTCGTGCATCATATCTGGCATCGACATCGTATATCACATGCTCAACATGTATTGGAAAACACAGAACTCACCATACATCCTCTAATGTCACTGTCGGTTCACTGGTAGGAAGGTGGAAAGAGGAGTTCTCGTTGTTCCATCACTCACACGATGCGGTCATCATCACTAGATGTGTCTGAATGATGAGCATGTATGCAACGTATCATAGTCCAATCTCCCTTAGGTGCTCCTGTCGCAACTCAGATAAATCACCAAGTCTCTCCAAAATTATGGGTTGGTGCTCGCGGGACATCAAAGGTGGAATGGCCTCCTGCACCCACAAAGCAAATGACATCAAAATTTGACTAAGTTTGGAATTTTCATCTCCAAAATGACGATAACGTCGCTATAATTCAAATTCTAAAATACGATGCCCAAGGCATTTAAAATGCAAATCTCAAGTTGCGTGGCTATAAACATATGCATCACAATTTAAAATTTGGAAACCCTAACCCTAATTTTCAAATCAGAAAGTGTGTCGCTATAAACATATGTGTTACAATTTATAAATGGAAACCTTAATTATAAGTTGCTAATTGCATCACAATACATGTATGCGTCACTAAAATTTAAATTAGCATCATTGATTCAAGAAAAAGCGTTTCTCTAGAGCAATGCCGCCAAAGTTTAAATTCATCAAAAATTCAAATTTCAAATCAAGTTTTGAATCACATACCAGTCGTCCTGCACCTGGAAGTCTTCAGTGCTCTCAAACTCAGTCAGAAATATGTCGTGGGAGCACTCGTTTTGCCATTTTGTCAAAGGGTCAGAGCTCAAAAATTAAGAATTCTCTAAAGTGTGAATTCACAAATGAATTAAAAGTGACCCTTCTAAGCTTATTTATACATCAAAATTAGGGTTTTTTCCCTAATTTAACCTTAAAGCTAGGGTTTATCATAACTTTCACCAATTTTTCCAATCTGAAGCTTATTTTGCATTTTTCTTTTTTTAAATTTGACATGTTTCTTGCATCCCAGAGCCTTTTTGGAACCCTTGGGGCAGCTTTGTTGAGAAATCAACCCAAAATTCAAATTTCTGCCCAATTTCTCAAGGGGGCAAGGAATCAGCTTAAACCTTCCACTGGGGCATCTAAAAAAATAGATTTTTTTAATTTTTTGATCTGAACAGTAGTTTTTCATCCAAAGAGCATCAATATTTGAATCAAAGTAGCAGGTACCTCAATTCAAAGAGGGGAAAAATGTAGACACTAAAAAAATATCTTGAATGATATCATACACTCGAATCAGGTATACTAACATCATTTCTTCCTAAATCCCATCCTCTTTTCACTTAATTGATTAAATTGGCCTAGATATTTAATTAATTGCATCATTTGCATCTATTAACCTAATGCATTTAATCAGGTTAATTTATCCCCTTTCACGCTAACATTTCATCTCATTAAATTAAATAAATTAAACTATTTAATTTGATTCCCTAAGTCTTCCTATTTAGTTAAATAACCTAAGTTATTTAATTAAATGTCATTTCACCTTTTCCCATTCATTAAAACATTTAATTTAATGAATATCACTTTATTCCTCTAATTCCCCTAATTGTGTGATTAAACCTTTGTTTAATTAGCAATTATCTAATTAATCTAATTTCCCCCCATTTGCAAGGGAATATTCTCATGGAATATTCCCTCCCTTTTTGTACAATTAAAATTTGTTTTAATTAGAAAAATATCCTTTTTCCTCATCCATGAGAATATTCCAAACAATATTCTCTCTCCTCCAATCATTTAAAAAAGGGAATATTCTCACTTAGCTTCATATGCAAGCTAACTGGTGACTTCTTGTGCAAGTTAACTTTTGACCTCTTTTACAGGTCAAAAGTATGCTTGTTTGGAAGGAATGAGAACCCTTGATTAAAATCTCATTTTGCATTCTCACCTGTTGATGAGAATCCATGATCCATGTCTCCAACTTCTTCCATCCTTGACCATTGATTAGCTTTTTCAATCTCAACCCTTCATTCTCATTTGTCCTCCTATAAATAGGTCACTATTTGGAGACAAATGGATCCATCTTTTAACATCAAAATTATGTTGTTAAAATCACTTGCACTTGCACTCATATTTAGCACTTATTTAGCATCTTTTAGTTTAAATTATTTGCATAATAGCTTAGTTTCCACTAATGGCTTCCATAGTGATCCATTTAGATAATTAGAGAACTAGGTCTTGAATCTTTTTAGTTTAAATCTCATTTAGATTAGCTTAGCAATCATATATTTGAATCATTTAGCCTAAAATCATGTTATATTAGCTTTTACATCATACTCATTTTAGCATAAATCATATTTTCATTCACATCTCACAACCATTTCATCGATTATCTTCAATAGAATCGATTGAAACAAGCTCACTGATCCACGGGATTGGGAAAGGGTTGTCATTTCACATCAACACGACACCAATCTCACAACAAGATAAGTTTCAGATAGGTTAGAGTAGACATTTAAATTCTTTTGTAGTTTAGAGTTTTTTTTTTTAATGAATACTTAGTTTAACTTTAATTTGAATGATCTTGTTGAAGATTGAATATTAGTGGCTTCGTTATGCTTCGATTCTTCATGGATCAAGCGTAATCGGCCCATACTAATATCCTCGGTCACTATTTTATATTTTGGTTATGCATTGATTTTATTGTATATTGTTATGTGATCCTATTCCTAATAAGGACTATTATGTCCCCTTCTCAAGTGAAAGTTTGCAATTGACCCTTAGCCAAATTTCCCTACCTTTTCCATAGACTAATGAAATATAAAATGAATTTTTTTATCAAGTAATTAAATATTTATGTTTTCAACATGTTAAAATTTAATAGACATCTAATATTTTATTATTTCAAAAGGTGCTAGAAGTGATTAAATAAAGTGTCACCAAGCTCATGGTGCAAAAAGGTGATAAAAGGACATTTATTTATTTTATAACCTTGAAGATTTTTTCTTGAAAAGGTTTATATGATAAGTGATTTTAGAAAAAGGGTTGCATGTGTTTTTTGAAATAATTTATTTTTGCAAGAATGAATGTGTGTTCTTCTCTTCTCGAGAAGAAAAAATTATCAAGAATTTTAAAGATTAAAGGACAAAAACATTCCTAGTTTTCAACGCGATCTCACTTGGAGATTGACAAAGTACTTCGATGTATTTTTGGTTTTTCATGTAGTTTTGGATGTGAAATGTTAGTATTTTATTCCAGTTTAATGTTGCTTCTTTCAATATGAGATTTAAAAAATAATATTATCAATGCATTGTTATCAAATTTTTGGGAGTATTAATCCCCATTGTGAAGATCATACATATTTTTTTCTAGTTGTACTATTTGAAGTTAATATCAAGCAATACACGTGTAGAGATGGATAAATGTTAGTAGGTCATAATGGTGTTTTGAGTGCTAGTTTTTATGTCTAGTCTATGGGAAAAAATTATCATCTTTTTAGAAGTCCAAAATATTCTGAAGACCAACCCTACCATTATATTAAGGGGATAGTTTGCATTTAGATAAGCCATAATATCCCTATCTTGGTTGTGATTTCTTGGAAAGGGAAATTAACAGTCTTTTTGGGTCTTCCAACTCTTTCTTTTTTTTTTTGTTAATTTTCATAATCAAACCTAGTTGCACTTCATCTTAGCACTAGCATATAATTTGTAGTTGAGTATAGAGGTTTTGTGGGAGTCGTACAACCCTAATAAGAGTCATACTAATCTATACTAGTTTCCCATAGAAAATCTCAATTTTATTTTTAGTTGTGTGTTCATCATCAACTATATCTTGATTAGGTTTTACACCTTGGTATGATAAATATTTAATTTATAAGTTTTCAAACTATTCATGTTGTTGCATTTGATATAATGGCTTAAATTAAAATGTTTCAAATATGCTTCTTATTGTTTATAATTTTTAAAAATTATGTTGAAGGTTCAAATTGAAAGGTTATTAATATTGTAATATTGGATAGTTTATAAATATTTATTTGGGTTATTTTATTACTAAAGATCCTAGATAGTTGTATTGTTGAATCTTGTTTTCATTGCAATAGATCCTAGTTGGCTAATCCATTGGATCTAATTTTAATTTTTAGTATATTATTTGCCTTGCACAGTATGTATCAAAATTGAGTGGGTTAATCTACCATTTTAATGTTGATGTAACTTCGTTTTTACTCACTATCAACCATTTTATTTGATTGATTATATGATTAGATTTAATTTTAAGTTAGAAAACTAGCTTTCCAAAAAAAATCAGCTCATTTCATGTGTCCTCCTTCTATCCTTTTATGCTCTCACCTTGCGTAATTTGGGATTTGGGTGATAAAAAAAGTTATTGATTGAAAAAATGTATTTAGATTTGAGCTAGCATCCTATGGGGTTATTATAGTTTTGGGCACCCATCTTTGGGTATTTAAGTGGCTTTCAAAATTATTGTAAAGGGTTTGGACTTTTTGAGAGAAGCTAAGAGCTAAATTTTTAGTATAGACAATCTTGCTAAAAGTTGTAATATGCCAATTACAAGTCAATAAAGGACTATGTTTTCTTTCTCTAATTATTCTCCTCCTTGGTGGTAATGTATCTTATGTTCTATGTAATTTAAGTTGAATTATTAAGTGAAAATTTATAAATTGTTTTTAAGTAGATTAATGTGTAAAATATATGTATATATTATGGTGTTTTTGTGCATTTATCTCTAATATTTTATCAAAATTATTTAGAATATTGCATCTATATTGTTCATGATAGGGTGGAATACTAATCACTAAATTATAAGGTTATTTGATTTTATCTTAAATTATTGGTTGTTTATTTTTATGTTCATTCCTCTAAACCCTAATATCTTTTATCATTTTATTTACAAATTTGGTAGAATAGGATTAGATTAGTAGTATATTATATTTGAGATCTAGAATGTTTTATCAATTGTTTAGCATATTTAACATATTGGATGGATGAATTGTCAAGTTTGATCTTTTACCAACACAAACCCCTAAAACAAACAAATCACATAGAACACTAAGCTACTCCATCATTGCCATGACCTAGCATATAGGACCTTTGAAGTTAATTGATTATTAGAATCATTTTTTTTTACAAGAGAAGTTGAGTGATTTTTTTTCTACTTGAGTTGCATATGTCATAGCAAAAATTGAAAAAATTAGCACTAGGGGACCAAATCTGATGCAAGAGTATCCGACTAGAAAGATTTCATTCTCTCTATGTTTTACCTCGCTCTAATGATGAATCAAGCGATCGTGAAAGGTGAAAGGGAAAGTTTAAAATGTAAAATTTGAAGAAGAAACAATAGGGAAATAAAACTAGGATTTGCCTCTTTTAGTTGAGAAACTGGAGAGTTGCAATATGATGCAATTAAAATAAAATAAAGTGTGCAACAAAAGGATTTAAATGAGATTTTCAATTATCTTAAATATTAAATGCTCAAGCCAATTACATCATAAGAGAATTTTAAAATTAAAATGAATGAAGACCAAAAGACTTGGAACAGAGGTTGATAGGTGGATGAAGGTGAAGGGACATAGTTGTGTAAAATGGAAGAAAACAAAAGAAATGGGAGAGGTTGTGCGAGTAGGAGAGGGGACTATGCTCAAGTAAAGGGAAGAATGGCACACAAAGAAAAAACATGTATTTGAATGCAACAAAGAGGAAGAGGGGCATAGTGAATGGAATAGCCAATAGAAACATGAAAAAAAGTTGTAACTTGAGGAATGGAAACTACCAAGAGGATGGTACAAAGTGATCTAGCATTTAATAATTAAAATGGAAATGGAAAGAAGGCTACAAATCAAGCTTTGGAAGAAATGAAAATGTGTAGACATAGTACAAAGGGGTTGAATCTTGCAGATATTAGATGTCCAGAGAGGCTCAGTACAAGTAAATTTAATTATTTGCAGAAGTATATAAGGAAAAGATGCGAGCTAGAGAAGAATAGTACTGGTGAAAGTTCTCTAAATAAAAGAACCAATAAAATCACAGGGGTGTGACTATAAAAAGAGGAACAACAAAAATAAATGTCTTAATATGGAATCAGATGCAAGTTATGTGCTTAACGGAAGGATGAAATGCATATTTTGGGAGTTGAATCTGAAGATAAATCATTTAAATAATAATTTTCCCTTGTAATTGTTAGTATATTTGAAATTGAATGTCAAGGGAGGTGTATTTTTGTGTTAAATTTGGAAATGACAAGTGAGTTAGCTTTCTTCATTCTGGTGTAAGTTCAAATCAAGTTGTCATTGAGTTTATGATAATAAAAATCAAATTGGTGTGTTGCAGTCCTTGTACAGTTGTTATTATTGTGTGAATTTTTGCAGCTCTTAGCAAGAGGGAGTTTTTCCTCTTGCATCAATTGGTATCAAAGCAGGTAATCATGAGAGTGGAGAGAATTCACCAAGACTATGGGTAAATAATTGGTGAAGAGTGAACAAGCCTTGAGAGGCCATTGATTCTATGGGAATCATGTTAGCTTTCATCCAACAGAGAAGAAGCTAGGTAGAAGCTGTGCAAATCTCTTCCATTGAGATGAAGTGGGTAGAAGAGATCTTGAAGGTGCATCTTCTAAAATCTTGTTGGGTAGAGGATAGTAGTGATAGTTAATTGTAGGGAACCTACAAAGGCAACGATTGTTGGCTCTAATTTGTTTGTGGCTGTAGATTGAGAGTTTGTCATATTTGTTTGAAAAAAAATTAGAAACATGGAGAGCGTTTGTGGATGAAGAATAAATATTTGAAGCCACAGAAAGTGAAACAAGAACCCATACAAAGGAGTGATTTGTTGAAAACTGTGTGCAAGTTTGGTGGAAAGTGTTGCAAAGTGATGATGGACATCAATAGTAGAGATAATTTGGTTGCATTGGAAAAGGTTGAGAAGCTAAACTTGAAGAGGATGAAGCACCCTAAACCATATTACA
Source organism: Sequoiadendron giganteum (assembly GCA_007115665.2). NCBI lineage: Eukaryota > Viridiplantae > Streptophyta > Pinopsida > Cupressales > Cupressaceae > Sequoiadendron > Sequoiadendron giganteum. The sequence continues at coordinate 148,305,285 of VCHN02000014.1, read as the reverse complement.
TATATTGGTTGCAAGGAGGTCATAGAATTTGAGTAAGTGAACAAAGCATTATGAATTTTCACATTGGAGGATATAAGGATGAAATTGTATGTGATATAGTACCCATGGATGTTTGTCATGTTTTGTTGGGTCAACCTTGGCTTTGGGATAGGGAAGCTACACATAATGATAGTGATAACACCTATAGCATAAACAAGGATGGGAAAGAATATGTGTTGAATCCATTATGAGATAAACAAGAGGAAGTGGTAAAAGGAATTGTAGTAGATACGAAGAATGAAGAAAAAGAAGAGGAGATCCTTGAGCAAAAGGATCAAGAGAAAAGAGAATATATTGCAACCAAGATTGCAAAGGATGAGAAGTTTTGCAACCCTTTGATAGAAGTGGCATGGAAGGAAAAGAGTGTGGGAGCAGCCCCTATCGAGGAAGTTGCAATAGAGACATGCCATGAGGAAGACATGGAGGAAGAAGAAGAAAAGAATGAGAGAGAGGAAGTGAGTGCAACATTAGTAGCTAAAGATGGCAAGGATGAAGAAGATTTGTTTTTGATGATGATGGTGATAGAGGATGAGTGGAAGAAAAAGCTTGTAGCTACAAAGAATGAAGATACAATTGATATTGCATCAATAAATTTTGAATACATTGCAGCAGATGATGAAGTTACAATAGTGGAAAAAGTGGTAAAAGTCATTTCTATGAAATTCATGATGTAGAATTTACAATGGATTCATATGATGAGGTGAGTAATGAGGAGAAAGAGTGTGTAATGACAAAGTGGAATACTAATACTACATATCTATATGTGGAAGTTGTAAGAGATTGTGTAGGAAGACTTTGGTGGAGGTGCTCGGTTTGTGTTGGGTCAAAACCCACGACAAAGGAGAAGGGTGAATAGATTTTTTGAAGGAGGAGGTCAGTACATGGTGGACATAATTCTACAAGAGGAGAGAAAAATGGAGTGCATAGTTGTTGGCGGAGGACGTCGAATGTTTTGACAAGATGTTGGAAGAATATGAAAAATAAATAATTTGCAGGTATCAGTTTTAGTGAGGGAGCATGTTGCAAGTTTTTCGCAACTGGAAAGAGTAATTCTAATACTTAGCTCCATTTTGTGAGCCTATGCTCATAAAAAAATTTTTGGGTGCGTCTGATGCAAGAGCATTCGGCTAGACAAATTTCATTCTCTCTATGTTTGACCTCACTCTAATGATGAATCGAGCGACCATGAAAGGTGAAAGGGGAAGTTTAAAATGAAAAATTTGAAGAAGACACAACAAGAAAATAAAACTAGGATTTGCCTCTTTTAGTTGAGAAACTGGAGAGTTGCAATATTATGCAATTAAAATAAAAATAAATTATGCAACAAAAGGGTTTAAATGAGATTTTTAATTATCTTAAATATTAAATGCTCAGATCGGTTATATCATAAGAGAATTTTAAAATTAAAAGGCATGAAGACCAAAAGACTAGGAATAGAAGTTGATAGGTGGAGCAGCCCCTATCGAGGAAGTTGTAGTAGACACATGCCATGCGAAAGGCATGAAAAAAGAAGAAAAGAATGAGCAAGAGGAAGTGAGTGCAAAAATAGTAGATGAAGATGGCAAGGATGAAGAATATTTGTTGTTGAAGATGATGGTGATAGAGGATGAGTGGAAGAAAAATCTTGTAGCTACAGAGAATGAAGATACAGTTGAGATTGCAGCAATAAAGTTTGAAGATGTTGCGACAAATGATGAAGTTACAACAGTGGAAAAAGAGGTAAAAGTTAATTTCTATGAAATTCATGATGTAGAGTTTGTAATGGATTCGTATGATGAGGTGAGTAATGAGGAGAAATAGTGTGTAATGATAAAGTGGAATACAGATACTCCATATATGTATGTGGAAGTTGTAAGAGATTGTTTAGGAAGCCTTTGGTGGAGGTGATCAGTTTGAGGTGGGTTAAAATGCACGACAGAGAAGGGTGAAGAGATTGTTTGGAGGAGGGGGCTGGTACATGGTGGACACAAGTCCACAAGAGAGAAAAATGGAGTGCAAAGTTGTTGGTGGAGGATGAAGAATGTTCCGACAAGATATTGGAAGAAGAGAAAAAATAAATAATTTGCAGTTATTAGTTTCAACGTGGGATAATATTGCAAGTTTTTTGTAACTCGAAAGAGTAGTTCTACCACTTAGCTCCATTTTATGAGTCTATGCTCACAAATTTTTTATTGAGTGTGTCTAATGGAGGAGCATCCAACTGGACAAAGTTCATTCTCTCTATGTTTTACCTCACTCTAATGATGAATCGAGCGATCATGAAAGGTGAAAGGGAAATTTTAAAATGCAAAATTTGAAGAAGACACAGTAGGGAAATAAAACTAGGATTTTCCTCTTTTAGTTGAGAAATTGGAGAGTTGCAACATGATGCAATTAAAATTAAAATAAATTGTTCAACAAGAGGATTTACGTAATATTTTCAATTATCTTAAATATTAAATGCTCAGTCTAGTTCAATCATAAAAGCATTTTAAAATTAAAAGGCATGAAGACCAAAAGACTGGGAATAAAGGTTGATAGGTGGATGAAGGTGAAGGGGCGCAACTTGTAAAATGGAAGACAACAAAAGAAATGGGAGAGGTTGTGTGAGTAGGAGGGGGGACTGTGCTCAAGTAGTGAGAGGGGCGCCACACAGAGAAAAAACATGCATGTGAATGCAACAAAGAGGAAGAGGGGCCTAGTGAATGGAGGAGCCAATAGAAACAAGAAAACAAGGTTGCAACTTGAGGAATGGAAATTACCGAGAGGATGGTACAATGTGATCTGGCATTTAAATTTGAAATGTAAATGGAAAGGAGGCTATGCCTTAAGCTTTGGAAGAAATAAAAATGTGAAGACATAATACAAAGGGGGCTACATCTTGCAGATATTAGATGCCCAGAGAGGCTCGGTACAAGTAAATTTAATTATTTGTAAAAGTAAAGAAGGAAAAGGCGTGAACTAGAGAAGAATAGTACTAGCAAAAGTTCTCTAAATAAAAGAACCAATAAAATCATAGCTAGGGACATTACTGTAAAAATAGGAACAACAAAAATAAATGTCTTAAGATGGAATAAGATGCAAGTTGTGCACTTAACGAAAGGATGAAATGCAAATTTTGGGAGTTGAATCTGAAGACAAATAATTTTCCCTTGTAATTTTTAATATATTTGAAATTGAATGTCAAGGGAGGTGTATTTTGTGTTAAATATGGAAATGACAAGTGAGTTAGTTTTCTTCATTTGGGTGTAAGTTTAAATCAGATTTTCGTTGGGTTTATGATAGTAAAAATTAAATTGGTGTGTTGCGATGTTTGTATGGTTATTGTTGTGTGAATTTTTGGAGCTCTTAGCAAGAGGGAGTTTTGCCTCTTCCATCAAAATCAAGCTAGAACATTCAAATTCATCATCCAGTGGATAATGTAATAGTGTAGCCAACTTATCATCAGGAAAATACATGATGTGCGAAGGTACTGAGTTGTGCGGAGTAGAGACGTGCGTAGATGGAGATGTGAATGGAGCTCGGCGACAGGGGCTTAAGGTCAGTGTGAAGCCCGCACAAAAGAGCAAGGTGCGGTTGGCGAAGTAGTTTGGGGAGAATCGAGCGGATTTCCTATCTAGGGATGCAACCGATTTTCCTTCCATTTCTCCTGTGTCGAATGTCCCCCTCCTCATTGACGGTTGTAAGAACAGGCAGAATCCCTATCATGTTCGCTTAGATTTCTATAAAATGTAGGTCACTCACGAATGCCCCTCAGAGCCCTCTCATTTGCCTTCGACGGCCTCTCCAACCCCTAAAGTATGCTATCTAGGTGACTATGTGGTTTTCTTGATGGATGTCCATGTATACTTTCATCTGTTTGATTTGCGTATTAGAGAATTTTCGGATGAATTTGGAAATAGATCCTTGTTTTTTCGTTGTTTATGCAAGAGGCCTGAGACTGCTCAATTCATCGATTGGATGAAGGCTACATGGACTAACATATCCCTTCCTATCATCGACATTTTGGACTTTGGTTTTTTCCTGCTCTACTTCGTCTTTGTGGAGGACTGTAATCTTGTCAAATAGCATGGTCCTTGGCTTTTTGAACGGTTTGGCCTTTTCTTGGTGGAATGGTCTCCTTTCTTCGATCCTGTTGTAGCTAAGATCGCCTTGGTCCCCATCTAGATCAAGTTGTACAACCTTCCACAAATTATGTGTGTGCTTGACCTCATTAAATATCTGGTCGAGAATTTTTGTTCCTTTGTTATGTTGGACACTAGTGCCCCCAAAGCAAATTCACCAGGGTTTGTGTCATCATCGACATCTCCAAACCGGTGAACCATTGTGTTTTGATCCACTCATCCTTCGGGACGTGGACTCAATTCAAACTATGAAGATCTCCCCTTTAGGTGTTTTAGTTGTAATAAATTGGGACACAAAATAGCTGGTTACACTTCTCCTAGGGTTGCGACTACATGGAATTTCAGACTCAAGAAGTGAATTAGGAAGATGAGAGACCCTAATGTGGATTTCATCTGACGAAACCACATAATATTTTTTGAACAATTAGATCCCTTGCCTTCCAATGATGTCCCAATTGTGGCATTAGGTAGCATGGTGCCTCTACCCTCTATTCCCATTGGTGATTCCTTCAAGGCACCACACCCTCTTCCCACTCTCGACCCCCCTTCTAATTGAGGCAAACAACGTTGTTTCTAATTCAGAGGGCTCTTACCGCTTCTTGGATAAGTTGGATGATTATTTTGATGATTTATTGGATCTTGATGATGTTGTTGTTACTGTGAAATATTTCTCTCACCCAAACTGCTAGTACCATAGCCAAGCCAAACATTTCTATCAAAAAGAAAAAGGGGCGCAAATCTGAAGTTGAGAAGCTTCATATTGAGGGTAGAGATGTTATGGATGAGGGAATGCAATGGACAATGAATGATCTCCTCATCAGTAGCATGAGGAAGGGGGAGGCCAAAAAGGCCACTTGAGATGTGTCCACGGGCTATAGGTTTTTGTTTAGGTTTTTTTTTTATTATTATTATTTTGTAGCAATATTGTCATCTAGTTCATTCAAGCATCAAGATTTTTTGGTCATTTTAGGCTTTCTTTGGGTGTCATTTTTACCTCTTAACATTATTTGTGCTCCTCATTCATGGGTTTGAAGTTGTCATGTTATTGTTGTATTTTTTGGGTGTTTCCCCTTAGCAACTATTTCACTATAAAAAAATGTGTAGCCATCCTATAACCTTTAATGAGAAAGGTCTATAACTTTTTGAATTAAGTCAACATAAAAAGATAAGTGATAAAGGGAATCTATAAGAAAGGAATTCACATCATCCCTCATCTATAAGTCCAAATTCAAGTTACTCGTCTTCTAGTTGCACCACCTCAACATCTATCAATGGCCTTATTTTCTACTAAAATCTCACCTCTTGTCATTCTTGGTGATGCACATGAGACACCTAAGAAACCTAAAAAAATTGTGCTAAATTCATTTATGGGGAAGGTATGCGTGCTAAGGAACATATTAAGGCTTTCAAGTATATGATTTGAAGATTTCATATTAAACATGAGGATGTATTATGTAGAATGTTCCCCTTTTTTATTGGAGACTTTATATATATCTAGTATTTGGGTCTACTCGCTAAATTAATCACTAATTAAGTACAATTAGAAAACAAAATTTTGAATTAATTTAAGGTTTACACTAATCCAACTATCCTATACCATCAATTTGTCACATGCAAAAAAGAACCTAATGAACCTATAGGTCTATTCAACACCAGGTTCCATAAATTGTACAAGAGCTTAGTGCATCCATATGGAATGAATGAAATTATTTTGCATCAAACATACCTTAGAGCTTTAGATTCATTAACTATATTAGTCCTAAGAAGGACAATTATATTATATAGAAGCAATAAGGTTGCAGCATCAAATGGATCCTTTGATGGGAGGAGCTACAAGATCCTTACCATCATTGGAGTACCCAAGGATGACTAATCAAATCCCTATCATTAGCAATTCCTTGAAAAATCACACTCCTTTCCTAAATCCCATACCAAGCATTTTTCCTTAGGGACAAAATCAATTCATGTATTAGTGACCCTTGAATCAATTTTACCATACCCCCATGTTACCCTATTCAAGGCGGGTTCAAAATACTTCTACTATTCCTAATATTTTGTTGTCTTCAAGCTACTCATTCTTTGAATAACATGCATCCATTCAAATCCTTACAACTACAATGCAAACAAGGAATCAAATTAGTACAACATCAGGTTTTGCACAATCAGTACATGATCAGATTTCACAACTGGCATTAAAGCTTGAAGCATTAAAGAACTCTTGGACAGGTTACTAATGAGATTACAACAATGAATGACAATGCTCCTCTGGGATAAAATCATAAGATAATTCCTAGAGTCAAAATAATTTTCATAATCTATATTAATCATGATATGGTGGAATATTGATCACTACATTATAGGTTAATAGAATTTGATCATATATTTTGTAATTAAGACTGAAATTCAATACATCGTTGGATATTTCATTTTATGTTCATTCCTCTAAATCCTAACATCTTTTATTTTTTCTTTATTTTTCAAAGATAGTAGATTGGGATTAAATTAGATACAAATTTTATTTTAAATATGGAAAGATTTATCATCTATTTAGCAGATTGGACATATTGGATGTATGAATTGTTAAGTGTGATTTTTTGCTAACATAGACCTCTTGAACAAACAAATTACATAAACCACTAAGTTGCTTCAACACTACCATGATTTGGCACACAAGACCTTTGGTGTTAATTGAAAATTAGTTTTTTGAAGTATAATTATCTTTATTCTACTTGAGTTGAATGTGTCATAAGAATCATCAGCATAATAATCTTCATCTCTAATTAGTTTTAGTGATGTCTTCTTTTTCCCAAAACACCTATATTTTTTACATACTTTTTTATTACCTTATCCAAACTTTTAAAAATATTTTAACTTTATACAACTCAGGATCTATTTCTAATTAATGTTTATTTACTGCATACATACATGAAAATATATATCTAAAAAATGACAAAAGATATTAATCTTACGTTATTTTATTTACTTACAAAAGTTTTTATTTTACTTCAGAATTATTTTATTTTATTTACATTATTTTTTTAGGTAAGTATTACCAAAATTATGGGTGGTAACTCCCTGATAGTTTTAATTACTTTAAGATATTCCCTTGTGGCATTAACCATTGTCTATTTTGGTGGTCATGTTGTCATCATGAGGTGGGCACTTAATTTCTCATTCTTATCAATATTATGGAATTTACTTGCTCTCAGTTCTCATAAGCCTTGGCTTGTGATGGGATAATTAAATTATACCTTGCTCATGTGTTTCAGTATTCTATTTCATTACAGAGGATTTAGGCTTATCTTCAGATGATTTCACATGTTAGAGGTTAATTAAAACCGAATTAATGGGAGGCCAAAAGATTAGTTTAGAGTTTGTGTTCTCAATGGAGACTCTTATTCTGTTAACTAGTGACTGTAGCCAATTGTCTTTCTTGGGACGCATTACTAATCAGTGTTTGAAACTTATGCTAGTTAAGAGAGGGTTATTGACGATGAAGGCTATTCGACTTATTTTAGGCAAGAATGTATTAGTCTCAAAGGAGCGTCATTGGGTGAATACAGATATTCCAGCTTGTTTTGTTGCTTCACTCCTTGATCTTCGAGTGCCCAAAGATGTTGGACAATTAACCCACAAGTTATTATGTCTGCATTTTCTTAGAGAGTTATAAATGTTGCTCAACTTGGGGTTGGGATCTCTCGTCTGCAGGATCTCCATTTTCTAGTTGGGATTCTGCGGTATTATTCCTTTTTATTAGGTATCAAGGATGGGGAGCTCCTGGTTCATCACGACCGCATCTTGATTTTCTATTAGTTCCTTCGACTATTTGGTCTCGTGGACATCATTAAAATCTCATTCATTCATTCATTCGTAGATTGTACCAGTTCAAACCAGTAGATGACTACAAATGGCTCGAGGAATTTGATATTTTTGAAGAATGAAACAAGACTTACTTTTGGATTTTAGCACAATCCCAAATAAGATACACCTAGGGTAATTTTATGGATTGGGTTCAGTTTAGGTGTTAAATGGTATATTATAAGGTTTCAAGTTTGACATTGTTTCAACGTTTGTTAATATGGGAGAAGCTTATGTAAATATCTTTGTTGTTCAATATTTTGAAAATGTAAGTGTGCTAGCTTAGGGTTAGGGAGATATAAGCTCGCTTTTTTTTAAACATTATGTTGAAAAGGATGTTCCTTTATAGTTGATACTCTTATGAATATAAAGATATGATATTAATACATACTTTCCTTTCGTATGGCTACTTTCCACTTTTTTGGTTAAAATGATTGTAATGGTCTAATGGTTCAAGTTATTTAATTTTGAGATTTAAACTTAATTCCAGAGATTTAAAAGGCCCTTTTATGGTTCCATTACGCATAAGGTGTCAGTTTATTTGAGCGAATTTATGTGTTACTATATTCCATTGGGGTTGGTATTCATAAAGTTTTAGTTCATGTATGTGTTATTTTCAAAGGTTTAAGGTTTACCCAATTTTGATTACTTGCTCAAGGTAGCATTTGTTTGTCCTTTTTTGTTTCAAAAGGATTTTATTAGCAGACTGGAGCTTCATTTAGAGGAAGCTTTAATTAGTTTTATTGTGCCATGGGACTCTGTTTTGCATAAAAAGGTGATATCTTGTGGAAATTTTATTTTCCGGAGGATTTTTTCCTTTAGGATTATGCCACTTTTTCATTTATTTTTTTCCCTTGGGCCAATCCATGATTATGTTCAATGTACTCCAGGGTTGTTCACTTATTCTTTAATCATGACTGATTATTCCATCTTAGGCATTTTCTTGAAATGTTCATGCTTCTAATGGTTGGAGAGGTCGCGGCCCTTGGCACATGTGCAATGCTCTGACTACCAAGCCTTGCTTTAAGTTGTTTGATATTACAAGATGGGTCATTTATTTTCAATTTGTGTTCTTGCTTCATCACTATTTGGGGAAAGTCTTGGTTATGGAAACCCCAGTTTTTTTAACTTGCACCAAATCTCAATTGGATTTCCTTGGGCCAATTTTTGACAAACATTTAAAAGGTTTATTGCAGAACCCAGATTCCCTTACTATAAAGGTTGTGAAAATGGTATGAGGAGGAGGTTTATGACCACTAGCGAAAGATACCAGGTAAATTATGATATCACTTCTTGCTTTGTGGAATCCTTAATGAATCTTCATGCCAACAAGGAAATGATTTTTCAATTGGCCCAATGATTTTTTAAGCTCACTTTTTTCCAAGGTTGAAACGTGGTACTAGAAGTTGCTTGATTAGGTGAGGGAATTCCTCACCCACGTGATTTATTACATTCAGGCCATAACCCCATTGAACTTCTTCCTTTTTTATTAGATGCTAATGAGTTGGATTATTGGGACCATCATCTTCACACTAAAAATGCATGACTTTCTCAAGCGTTTGTATCAACTCATACATGTTAAAGATTCTAAATGGATTGCTCATTTTATTGCTTATGAGGCATAGGAAACATAGTTTTGGATGTTGTATATAGTGGTATATATATTTGTTCAGTTTTGTGTTGCCCTAAAGGTTAGGGTTAACTTGTAGATTCAAGCATACTCTTTAGGGAGAACGATTAGCTTAGCTTTCTTTACAACCGTTCCATTTTTAGTTTATGTGGCAATTTTGTGGGTGGTTGCAATACTGGTTTAAGTTTCTTTGAATCATAAGTTGTTCATTTTAGATGTATAGAATAATACGTGGCAAAATAAAGCTACTTTTGTAATGATAACTCTCTACCACTTGGGATTACATTACTGAGTTTGTAGTTCCATCTTTTTAGGATAAAGGCATGTTATTAATAAGTTGCTTTATCTGACCAGTTTTACGTTTCCCTCTTTTGAGGTTTCCAAATTATGGTTACAAGGTTCCAAAGATATGTTGCTTGTAATTCAATTTTTCTTGGTTTCAGTGACCATGAACACTAATTTCATTATGTTATGGATGACATTATTGCCAATGTTGTTTATTGTCTTCACGCACTTTTTGTTGAGTTGCTCCTTAATTATTATGATTGTTTGCCCTATATCCTTTAATTTTGTCACTATTTGGATTAGTTTTTATATTTTGAGGTGCTTCTCTATGTTTATACATTATTACTTATTAGTTCACTTATAAAACCAATTCAATTTTAGGTTCAGGAATGCATACCTTTCCTGAGGTTCAGGATTTTTAAATTTTGAACACTTACCACATGCTTGACCACATTACTCTTTGTTGGGCTTCTTCATTATGCTCGTCCTCCTTCATCTACTTTTTATTCCTGGATTATTGTTTCCAAGTCCTTCCATTATTATTTTTGTGTTGTGGTTATACAAATCTATGTTTGATTAATAAGGTGATCCCACAATATTGGTTTACAATTTTTGGGCAAACTGAACATTGAACTAATTTTTTTAACTAAATCTTCACTTTCGGGCTCCTATAGCGGATAAACCGTGAGTAATTTGAAGATGATGCAAACTTGTGATTTGTGAAGTTTTTTCTATAGAATCTAAATATATTTTTTTCAAAATTTTTGGAATCATATTACACTTCTTTTTCCATCTCCTTCTAAAACTAGCTTTTTTTTTAAAATAACATTTTTAAGGAGTGACGCTCACCGTATACAACATAAATTTTTTTGTATGAAGGATAAAATTCTATTATTTTCAAATTTAGATTTGTAACTACGATATCTAGCACTTTCATTTGGTTTTATAGTGTTTTATCAAATATATTTTCCTTAATCAAGTTTCGAAGTCAAACCAATTACAATTGAAACATAGAAGGACTGTTTACAACATAAATTTTTCTATATGTATCAAAATTTAAAAAAAAATAATGGATCAAGGACATCAATACCTAGTTTGAACATATTTTTTTTAATTTTATTTTGATAATATGCTATTTTTCCACATGTGCAAAACGAAGAGCTTAATTTTCGATGAAAAACCTATGTTTAATAAAACTAAAAAAATATATACATAATAAAACCAAAACATATTAAAATTATATTCGTTGGATAGCTCATTCCAAGGACTACCATGTTCATTTGAAATAAATTTTAAATGAATTCATTTGATCCCCCAAAAGGTAAATCAATAGTGATTTTTTATCAGCATTTTGATAGGTGTAAAGGAGACTCCATTGTAGGTATGGTTTAAAACTAGCAGGGTTCTATCCAAGGGGGTTTGATCTAAGGTGGTTTGATCAAACCCTCCTTAATTTAAATCCTCAAAATGGAACATTTTAAGGCTTAAATCATTATATTTTCTAAAAATTTGTGATTTCAGCAAAAATAAAAATCTCCCAAAAATTGTAAACCAACTTTGTGAGATCACCCAATACCATGGTTTGCTAATTTGTTTGTCCCCCTATTTTTTTCTCAATATGTCGTTGATTGAAATAATCTATTTCTTTTTCATGAGTTCTTTAATTTTATTCTTTGATTGAAGTTTCCAGTCTCCAATCTGGCATTTTGTGTTGGCACTTACACACATTATCAAATCACATTCTATCTCAATAGACCTTAGTCCTTTCTCCTTGCAGATTAGTAACCTATTTAGGATACCTTCTATTTCTGCTACATTATTTGTGTTGATGGAATTTTAAGTGATCTAGCTACAATTAGTGAGCCCTTCTCATTCTGTATAATGCATCTTGCTCCTGAAAGTCTTGGGTTTCCCCAAGATGCTCCATTTGTATTTAATTTGAATCAACCTTTTGTGGGGGGCACCATTTGGCTTTGTCCCTCTTTTCTTTTGAGTCTGAGGCTAGTTGGAATGATGGTGGAATTTTTAGGTTCTTCTAGTTCTTCATCATGCTTTCATCCCAACATGTGAATTTGGTTTTCCTTTGTAGCTTGATGTGAGCATTCAACCATTCTGTTATATTTCTTTCGATGGTTTGTGTGATTTCCTCTAACTTTTTTGGATTTTTCCTAAAAGATATTTTTATTGTGTTCTTTTCATATGGGTAAGTGCACCAAGATGGTTCCCAAAAAGGGGACTTAAGTGGACAGCTTTTTCTAAAATCAGGAAATACTGACCTTGGACATGAAATTGAGGATACTTACACTCAAAATTTTGAGATGGAACAAAAAGAAGGATTCAAGTTCTCTGAGTCTACTTTCTAAACTACTAATTTATTTTGAAAATGGTTGAGATTAAGGGGTTCAAATGAGGGACGTACACAAATTGGTGTTGTTTTTGTCAGAAAAACATAGCACAACAACTCTTGTATGACCCTCGTACGGTGAAATTTTTTTTAGTATTTTTAAAATCACAATAGTCAGAAGTTATCTAACAGTATGTGGTTGATGCACGATTTTTCTGATAGTTTTTTAATGAATATTTAATTTTTTACTAATTTTCGAAGTGGACATTTCCTAAAAAATAGAATTTTGGCTGTGCTACCCTACAAATTTTGGAAACTAATTGAATTTATTTTTCAAAATTTGTAGAATGGAGTCTAGTTTCTAAAAAAAAAATTTATTTGAAAAATCGATTAATGGTTAATTTATAATGAAAAAATTACCAAACACTGCTTTTTGGCAAAAAAAAGACATACAAATAAAATAAATTATGGATGAAAGGCTTAATATTTTCAGAAAGTGAAAAAAATTACATTTTTGTATAGCTAAGAGAGAACCCAACATTACCCATGTGCTTGATTTTTTTGATATTGAACCACGTGCAATCCTGACGGTGAGCACGAATTCGATTATGTGAAATATGGAAGATTTTTTATAAACACGTCTTTGGTCATTGGGAATGTCCTCCAAGCCTTTGGGTTGGTATTCCAAGGCAAATACCAAGCCTAAGGCTCAGAAATTCCCAAAGCAAGATATAACGCGCGCGCGTTATAACACGCTCGCGTTATATCTTAGTTTTGACGTGTTTTGTGAATGCATTTTTTGTGTTTTGTAAATGCATTGACAAAACGCGAGCGCGTTATAACGCACTCGCATTTTGGTCTACATTGGATTTATTTTTTTCTCTTTTTCTTATCTCTTTCCTCTTGTTATCTTTCAAGGAAACTATATACATGAAATAAACATTTAAGTTGACATTTATATATGGACATTTACTTTCTTATACTTTAAGTTATATTTCATGTATATACTTCCAGGATGTTTGAGAGTGGTTTCAGATCTCTAGGAGTTATAATGCAAATTTTAGTTTTTGGAAGATCTTAAAAATTTTAGACTTAGTCAAATTTCAGTAATCAGCATGTCAAATTTCAGTAATCAGGAGGTTAGATTTTAGTAGTCAACAAGTTCTATCATCTTTCTCTCTCTCTCTCCTTCTCCCTACTCTTTATCTCTCCACTCCCTCTCTCTCTCTCTCCCTTCCTCACTCTCTCCCCTCTCTCTCTTCTAGTTTTTGGAAGATCTCACAAATTTCAAACTTAGTCAAATTTCAATAATCAGGAGGTCAAATTTCAGTAATCAAAAAATTGTATTATTTCTCTCTCTATCTCACTCATTTTTATCCCTTACACTCTAGACCTCTCTCTCACTATCTCTATCCCTTTTTCTGACTCTCTCTCTCCCTTGATCTCAAGAAATCTCTCTCTTTGTCTCTCTCTCCTTTTCCCTCTAATTCTCTCTACCTCACTTATCTCTCCCTCTCTCCCACCTTCCCTCTCTACTTGTCTCTATCTCCCTCCCCCCTCTCTCTCTCTCTACCTACCTACCTCTCCCTCCATCACACCCTACCACTCTCTCTATTTCTCTCTAGCTAACCTCTCTCTCACCTCCCTCTCTCTCCCTCCATACTTCTCTCTCCCTCTCTTCTTCCCTATCTACTCTTTATCTCCCATCTCTCTTTACCTACCTCTACATCCATCAAACCTTACCACTCTCTCTACACATCTCTCCCTCCCTCCCTCATTCCCTCTCTGCTTCTCTCTATCTCACCTCTCTCTCTACCTCTCCTTCCATCTCTACTTATCTTTATCTCCTCTCTCCCTCTCTCTACCTACCTCTCCTTCAAACACTCTTTATTTCTCTCTATCCCACCTCTCTCTCCCTCACTACATCTCTCTCCCTCTCTCCCTCCCTCTCTACTTATATATATCTCCCCTCCCCCTCTCTACCTAGCTCTCCATCCATCACAACCTACCACTCTCTCTCCATTACTCTCTATCTAACCTCCCACTCTCTCCATCCATACCTCTCCCTCTCCTTCCCTCTCTACTCTCTACCTCCTTAATCCTTCTCTACCTACTTCTCCATCCATCACTCCCTAACATTCTCTCTACACCTCTCTATATTGCTTCTCTCCCTCCCTCCCTCATTCCCTCTCTACTCTCTCTACCTCTCCTTTCCTCTCTAATTATCTTTTATCTCCCCTATCCATCTCTCTCTCTCACTAGATGTCTCCCTCCCTACCTTTTCCCCTATCTACTCTCTATCTTTCCTCTCCCTCCCTCTACCTCTCTCTCTCACTCTGTCTCACTCCTCCCTTACCCTCTTTCTCTCTCACTCTCTCCTCTTTATCTCACCATTCTCTCTTTCCCTCTTTGTAACTCTCTACTTCTCTATATGTCACCATTCTCTCTCTACATATCTTTATCTCACCTATCCCTCTTTACCTCTCCCTTCCTCCCCTCTCTCACCCACCCTCCCTCCTTCCCTCTATCTCTATCTCTCTCTACTTCTCTATATCTCACCTATCCCTCTCTAGCTGCATATCCCTCCATCACTCCCTACCACACTCTCTCTATTGCTCTCTATCTCACCTCTCTCTCACCTCCCTCTCTCCCCCTCCATACCTCTCCCTCTACTTCCATATCTACTCTCTATCTCCCTAATCCCTCTCTACCTACCTCTCCATCCATCACTCCCTACCACTCTCTCTATACCTCTCTATATCGATTCTCTCCCTCCCTTATTCTCTCTCTACTTCTCTCTACCTCTCTGTCTTTCTCTAATTATCTTTATCTCCCCTAGCCCTCTCTCTCTCTCACTAGATGTCTCTCTCCCTACCTTTTCCCCTATCTACTCTCTATCTCTCCTCTCCCTCCCTCTACCTCTCTCTCTCACTCTCTCTCACTCCTCCCTCACCCTCTTTCTCTCTCACTCTCTCCTCTCTATCTCACCATTCTCTCTCTCCCTCTCTATAACTCTCTCCTTCTCTGTATGTCACCATTCTCTCTCTACTTATCTTTATCTCACATATCCCTCTTTACCTCTCCCTTCCTCCCCTCTCTCGCCCACCCTCCCTCCTTCCCTCTATCTCTATCTCTCTCTGCTTCTCTCTATCTCACCTATCCCTCTCTACCTGCATATCCCTCTATCACTCCCCACCAAACTCTCTTTATTTATCTCTATCTCATCTCTCTCTCACCTCCCTTTCTCTCCCTCCATACCTTTCCCTCCATCTATACTTCCTTATCTACTCTTTATCTCTCATGTATCTCTACCTCTCCTTCCCTCTCTACTTATCTTTATCTCCTCTTTCCCTCCCAACCTCTCTCTCTCTCCCCAATCCCTCCCTCCCCTTATGAGGGTTGAGAGTGTAAGGTTTAGTGTTTAAGGTATAGGGTTGAGGTTATAGGGTTAATTGTATAGGGAATAAGGTTTAGGGTTTAGGATATTAGGTATAAAGTTGAGGGTATATGGTATAGGGATGATGGATGAGGGTTTAGGGTTTAAGGTATAGGGTTGAGGGTTGAGGGATAGTGTTTAGGGTTGAGGGTATAAGGTTAAGTGTACAGGGTATATGGATTATAGTTTAGGATATTGGGTATATAGTTGAGGGTATTGGGTTGAGGATATTAGGTTTAGGGTTGATGGTTTAGGTTTTAGGATTTATGTACAAGTTTAAGAGTTGA
>VCHN02000014.1:148124686-148289203 GCA_007115665.2 Sequoiadendron giganteum | reverse complement strand
TTTCACCAAATTGGAAAGCTAGTGGGCCCACTAGCTTGCCAATTTAGTGAAATTCAAAATGTAGTGGCTTGTTTGAAAAAATGGGTCCAAGAAATGGGGTCTCTTGGTGATGTAAATCACTAGAAAACCCCATTTCTTGGGTCCATTTCTTCAAATAGGCAAGTTAGGTTACCAATTTTACTGAATTGCCAAGCTAGTGGGTCCACGGGCTTGCTAATTCAATGAAATTGGCAATGTAGTGGCCTATTTGAAAAAACGGGTCCAAGAAATGGGGTCTCTCGGTGATTTAAATCACCGGGAGACCCCATTTCTTGGACCCATTTTTTCAAACAAGACAAGTTAGGTTGCCAATTTAGTGAAATTGGAAATGTAGTGGTCTATTTGAAAAAATGGGTCCAAGAAATAGGGTCTCTCAGTGATTTACATCACCGAGAGACCACATTTGTTGTACCCATTTTTTCAAATAGGCAAGTTAGGTTGCCAATTTCACTGAATTGCCAAGCTAGTCGGCCCAGTAGCTTCCCAATTCATTGTAATTGGCAATGTAGTGGCCCATTTGAAAAAAAATGGGACCAAGAAATGGGGTCTCTAGGTGATTTACATCATCGGGATACCCCATTTCTTGGACCTATTTTTTCAAATAGGACAAGTTAGGTTGCCAATTTAGTGAAATTGGAAATGTAGTGGCCTATTTGAAAAAATGGGTCAAAGAAATGGGGTCTCTCGGTGATGTAAATAACTGAGAGACCCCATTTCTTGGACCTATTTTTTCGAACAGGGCAAGTTAGGTTGCCAATTTCACCGAATTGGCAAGCTAGTGGGCCCACTAGCTTGCTAATTCGGTTAAATTGGAAATATAGTTGCCAATTTCACCCTCTCTCAGGTCTCTCCCTCTCCGCTAAACCCTAATCCCTATACCCTATAAACTTAACCTTAAACCTTCAACCCAATGCCATCAACTCTATACCTAATATCCTAAACCCTAATTCCTATACCCTATAAACTTAACTTTATACCTTCAACCCTATACCTTAAACCATAAACCCTACATTCTCAATCCTCATCCCTATACCCTATACCCTAAACCCTAAACATTATCCTTGAATCCTGAACCCTATAATTAAACACTAAATCCTACATCAAACCTTGTACCCTAAACCTTAAACCCTCAACCCTAAACCCAATACCCTCAACCCTATATCGAATATTCTAATCCCTAATCCCTATACTCTATATAGTTAACCCTACACCCCCAACCTTGAACACTATACCTCAACCCTACACCTTCAACCCTCATCCTTATACCCTATACCCTCAACCTTATAACCTAAGCCCTGAACATCATCCCCCAACCCTATACTTAAACTAAACCCTACATTCAACCTTGTACACTAAACCCTAAACCCTAAACCTCAATCTGAAACCCAATACCCTCAACCCTATACCCATTATTCTAAACCCTAATCCCTATACCCTATACACTTAGCCCTATACCCTCAACCCTATACCCATTATTCTAAACCCTAATCCCTATACCCTATACACTTAGCCCTATACCCTCAACCTTGAACACTATCCCTCAACCCTCAAGCCTCATCTCTTTACCCTACATCCTCAACCTTATACCCTAAACCATAAACATTATCCCTCAACCCTATACTTAAACAAAAAACCCTAAAATCTCAAGTCTTAACCCTATACCTTATACCCTTAACCCTACAACCTAAACCCTAATCCCTATACCCTATACACTTAACCTCATACCCTGAACCCTGAACATTATACCTCAACCCTCAACTCTTAAACTTGTACATAAATCCTAAAACCTAAACCATCAACCCTAAACCTAATATCCTCAACCCAATACCCTCAACTATATACCCAATATCCTAAACCATAATCCATATACCCTATACACTTAACCTTATACCCTCAACCCTAAACACTATCCCTCAACCCTTAACCCTATACCTTAAACCCTAAACCGTCATCCATTATCCCTATACCATATACCCTCAACTTTATACCTAATATCCTAAACCATAAACATTATTCCCTATAAAATTAACCCTATAACCTCAACCCTATACCTTAAACACTAAACCTTACACTCTCAACCCTCATAGGGGGAGGGAGGGATTGGGGAGAGAGAGAGAGTTTGGGAGGGAAAGAGGAGATAAAGATAAGTAGAGAGGGAAGGAGAGGCAGAGATACATGAGAGATAAAGAGTAGATAAGGAACTATAGATGGAGGGAGAGGTATGGAGGGAGAGAGAGGGAGGTGAGAGGGAGGTGAGAGAGAGGTGAGATAGAGAGAAATAAAGAGTTTGGTAGGGAGTGATAGAGGGATATGAAGGTAGAGAGGGATAGGTGAGATAGAGAGAAGTAGAGAGAGATAGAGATAGAGGGAAGGAGGGAGGGTGGGCAAGAGAGGGGAGGAAGGGAGAGGTAAAGAGGGATATGTGAGATAAAGATAAGTAGAGAGAGAATGGTGACATATAGAGAAGGAGAGAGTTATAGAGAGGGAAAGAGAGAATGGTGAGATAGAGAGGAGAGAGTGAGAGAGAAAGAGGGTGAGGGAGGAGTGAGAGAGAGTGAGAGAGAGAGGTAGAGGGAGGGAGAGGAGAGATAGAGAGTAGATAGGGGAAAAGGTAGGGAGAGAGATATATAGTGAGAGAGAGAGAGGGCTAGGGGAGATAAAGATAATTAGAGAAAGACATAGAGGTAGAGAGAAGTAGAGAGATAATAAGGGAGGGAGAGAATCGATATAGAGAGGTATAGAGAGAGTGGTGGGGAGTGATGGATGGAGAGGTAGGTAGAGAGGTATTAGGGAGATAGAGAGTAGAGAGGGAAGTAGAGGGAGAGGTATGGAGGGGGAGAGAGGGAGGTGAGAGAGAGGTGAGATAGAGAGCAATAGAGAGAGTGTGGTAGGGAGTGATGGAGGGATATGCAGCTAGAGAGGGATAGGTGAGATAGAGATAGAGAGAGATAGAGATAGAGGGAAGGAGGGAGGGTGGGTGAGAGAGGGGAGGAAGGGAGAGGTAAAGAGGGATAGGTGAGATAAAGATATGTAGAGAGAGAATGGTGACATATAGAGAAGTGGAGAGTTACAAAGAGGGAAAGAGAGAATGGTGAGATAAAGAGGAGAGAGTGAGAGAGAAAGAGGGTAAGGGAGGAGTGAGACAGAGTGAGAGAGAGAGGTAGAGGGAGGGAGAGGAGAGATAGAGAGTAGATAGGGGAAAAGGTAGGGAGGGAGACATCTAGTGAGAGAGAGAGAGGGATAGGGGAGATAAAGATAATTAGAGAGGGAAGGAGAGGTAGAGAGAGAGTAGAGAGGGAATGAGGGAGGGAGGGAGAGAATAAATATAGAGAGGTGTAGAGAGAATGTTAGGGAGTGATGGATGGAGAAGTAGGTAGAGAAGGATTAGGGAGGTAGAGAGTAGAGAGGGAAGGAGAGGGAGAGGTATGGATGGAGAGAGTGGGAGGTTAGATAGAGAGTAATGGAGAGAGAGTGGTAGGTTGTGATGGATGGAGAGCTAGGTAGAGAGGGAGAGGGGATATATATATGTAGAGAGGGAGGGAGAGAGGGAGGAGATGTAGTGAGGGAGAGAGAGGTGAGATAGAGAGAAATAAAGAGTGTTTGAAGGAGAGGTAGGTAGAGAGAGGGAGAGAGGAGATAAAGATAAGTAGAGATGGAAGGAGAGGTAGAGAGAGAGGTGAGATAGAGAGAAGTAGAGAGGGAATGAGGGAGGGAGGGAGAGAGGTGTAGAGAGTGGTAAGGTTTGATGGATGTAGAGGTAGGTAAAGAGAGATGGGAGATAAAGAGTAGATAGGGAAGAAGAGAGGGAGAGAGAAGTATGGAGGGAGAGAGAGGGAGGTGAGAGAGAGGTTTGCTAGAGAGAAATAGAGAGAGGGGTAGGGCATGATGGAGGGAAAGGTAGGTAGGTAGAGAGAGAGAAGGGGGGGAGGGAGATAGAGACAAGTAGAGAGGGAAGGTGGGAGAGAGGGAGAGATAAGTGAGGTAGAGATAATTAGAGGGAAAAGGAGAGAGAGAGAGAGAGAGAGAGAGAGAGAGAGAGAGAGAGAGAGAGAGAGAGAGATTTCTTTTGATCAAGGGAGAGAGAGAGTCAAAAAAAGGGACAGAGATAGTGAGAGAGAGGTCTAGAGTGTAAGGGATAAAAATGAGTGAGATAGAGAGAGAAATAATACAATTTTCTGATTACTGAAATTTGACCTCCTGATTATTGAAATTTGACTAAGTTTGAAATTTGTGAGATCTTCCAAAAACTAGAAGAGAGAGAGGGGAGAGAGGGAGGAAGGGAGAGAGAGAGAGAGGGAGTGGAGAGATAAAGAGTAGAGAGAAGGAGAGATTGAGAGAGATAAATGATAGAACTTGTTGACTACTAAAATCTAACCTCCTGATTACTGAAATTTGACATGTTGATTACTGAAATTTGACTAAGTCTGAAATTTTAAAGATCTTCCAAAAACTAGAATTTGCATTATAACTCCTAGAGATCTGAAACCACTCTCAAACATCCTAAAAGTATATAAATGAAATATAACTTAAAGTATAAGAAAATAAATGTCCATATATAAATGTCAACTTATACTTTCCCTAAAAGATAACAAGAAAAAAAAGACAAGAAAAAAGGAAGAAAATATTTTCAATGTAGACCAAAATGCGAGTGCATTATAACCTCGGTCATTACCAAGCCATAACGCGAGCGCGTTTTACTATAACGCGTTCGTGTTTTTGCTATTTCGGGATGAAAAAGTAAGTTGTCCATGAAATGGCTACCCATTTCCATGCACCTGCCCATATGTTCCAAATCAAAATTGAGGGCGTTGTTTGCAATATTTAACCCCATAGGGACTCCTTTTTCATATTAGGCCACTTAGTGAGTAATTCCCTTAGCTTATTATTCTTAGGGTTCTTCCACCCTAGTTTATTCTATAACCAGTCCCAATAGTGTTCTACAAAGGGACAGTTTAGAAGTAGGTTATCTGAGTCTTCTTCATTCTTGTAACACATTACACATCTACCTGGGCCTTCAAAGCCTATAGATTTCAATTTGTCCCCTGTTAGGATTCTTCCATGTAGTGTTGTTCAAGTGAATGTCCCTGCCTTAAGGAGCACCCCTTTACCCCAACAAAGTTTTTTGGGCCAGTCACCACTTTCTTGCCCGATTTGTATCTGATAACCCATTTTAGCTATGTATTTGCTCGATTTGGCTCCACACCAAATTATCTTTGTCTGCTTGAGTATTTAGACTTACCCTCCTTTCTTACATTATTTCTTCTAACTTCTTTTTTGCTTCCTCCTATGTATGGGGAGATCATCTAGGATGTACCATTGGCTTTCCCCATTTGCATCCTTCCTAACATAGTCCTGTACACTTCTACAAAACCTGTTTTCAATAAGATGAATATGAGGTGTCAATTTTGGGTACTCTTTTAATGGTTTGTATCCACCCCATGAGTCCTTCTAGAAATTTTCTCTTTCCCCATTATTTATTTTCCATGTTATGTGCCAATTATTACATGTCTTGAGCTTTGCATAAAGTCCCAAATATGAGAACCATTTCTTGCATTTGTTATTGTCAATATCCTTTCTAGTTATGGATTGTCCAGGTATTTCTTCTACATTACTCTACACCTTAGTAGTGAAGGATTTTGGTACATTTTCCAAACTAACTTAGCCCCTAAAGATGTGTTTTGTAACTTTAAGTTTCTTATACCAGCTCATCCATCTTCCTGGGACATACATAATTTGTCCCATTAGATTAGTGGTATTTTATGTTGTTCATTTGATCCCTACTACATAAAATGTTTAAGTATGCTTTCTAGCCTCACTATAGCTTTGGATGTTAGTTGCATACATGACATTGAATATATAGGGATTGTTGATATGACCGCTTTAATCCTTCTTGCTAGAGTAAGCCATTTTCCCCTCCAGCTTAGAACTTTATTATTCCATCTCTCTTTTATTTGTGCCCACGTGATAGTTCGATTTATGCCCTTGAACAATGGCACTCCCAGGTATTTGCAAGGTAACTCATTTGTCGAATAACTTGGAATTCAAGCAATTCTTCTTTGCAAGGTTTTCTTTGTGTGGAAGAATTATATCTTGGATTTTTCCATATTTATTTGTTGTCCTGAAATATTAGTGCATTCTTGTAAGAATTCTTTTATATTTTTTGCCTCTTGAATGGTAGCTTCTCCATATTGTTGAACATCTAAAATACTGAGAGCGGGGGTGAATCAGTATTCCATAAAACCATTCTAATAAAATCCATCTAATCATTATCACAATTCTGACTCAACTAGCAAGAGATAACATAGAAACAAATCAATGCAACCACACACATGAACGCCAAGCTTTTTACGTGAAAAACCCAAAAAGGGGAAATTATGGTGAGGGTTAACTCACGATATATTCTATCTGAATACAATATATTATAGGGCTCACTAACATGACTCGTTGTCCTTTAAAAAGTCTCACAACCTGAATACAAAAGATGGCTAACCGCCAAGATACAAAGATTGTGGCTCACTGCCAAAAGTATGAATTGATAGAATACACCTTCAGTGTACAAGGTTCAGTTCCAATGAAGCTTTGAAAATGAAGTACTACCTCTCACATTACTCGCTCAAAAAATTTGTTCTAATCCTCAACTAATAAAGCATTTAGGCTGAGATCTTCGCATACCCCTTAATCCTTTTGCACCTTTCTTCCACACTCACACATCCACACTCTTTTTTTCTCTATAAAGCATCTTATATATATACAAGTATATTTCATTCATCAATTAGGTTGGCCTAATTAGATGAAAACAAAATAATCAAAACACTCTTGTCGACACCATAAGTGATTGAAAATAATTTATCCATATAGTGCATTATACCAAGTTAGCTAACATCCATAAAGAATAACTAGTCTCCTTAGTGAATTGCATACATTAGGTCGACCAAGACTAGAACTTAATTCACAGAATCTCCAAACTAGCATACAATCCTCAAAGAAAACACCTTCTAGATCTGAGATCCATCAATTTCTCATCATAATACCATCATAGAGACTACCATTAAAACCATAATACTAGAATGTTCCTTAAGAAAATGCAGAGCCTCCCACACTGATATTCTAAGAAAAGAACAACAATAAAATATAGAGTTGAACTTTGTTAGTGATAACTTTTTGTTCACAACCCAAAACTACTCAAGATCAAAGATATAGTTTTCTAAATGAGACATGATAACATGGTTAAGAGATTAGAGTCATATCTATTCTTGTGGTGAATTCCAGACTCAAATACCAATGCACTGGTTCATCACAAAAAAAGCATCACCAAAAGAGAACAACTTTCAGCTTAAACCAAGTAAACTTCTCATGCAGTTGTCACCATGTTGACATCAATGACAACACAAGAACCAACCAAAACCATCCACATTTCATGCTCATGTTGCAAGGCTCCATAATCCCAACAATCTCCCCCTTTGGCACTGATCGCAACATGCATGTCAAAAAAAAAAATCAATAAATGGCAATTGAATACTCCCCCTATCAAAACTGTTCTTCTCAAAAATGTTTTCCTCTGTCAATCTCTATCTATCCCCCTTTGACATCTGATGACAAAGGATGGGATCTGGTATATATGTATATATGCATCAAAAGATAACCAAATATATATGAACACAAAATTAAATCAACCTGAAGAAGAAGAACCTTTGAGATTCTCCGGGATGACCTTCCATGACACTTTGCCTTCTTCCCATGATCCATTTGCACTTACAAGAGTCTTGTGTAATAATTCAAGCTTAGTTAAGGAATCTATACCATCTGCTAAAGTATTGGGACTAAGATTAATCTTTGATAATTCGCCGATACTGTCAAGAGCAGTAGAAACATAAATGTGCCTGAGTTTAACCATGTCTCTAAGTGCCACAAACTTCTTAATAACTTTTGTTCTTTGGTCCTATAGGGAAAAGAATTTTTCGTGAAGTTGCACAATGTAGGACCACCTCTAATTATCTCTATCTTCTACCAATTTGTATGTACCTGCTTGATTGCACATTTGGGTTTCACTCTTTCGTATCTCATCTCTTATGTTCAGTGTACTACTAGACCAATTTAGGCAAAAAAAGGCAATTCATGTGCCTCTACCTCACAAACTTGTACACTCTCCAATTCCTTCCTCACTCGACTATGTGCATTTGCACATTTTTCCTTGATATCTTCCAAATTTTCTTCAGCAAACCTAGTTCTAACATGCACTTCTAGTCTGGAGATGTAGACCTTCAAAGAATTAATCATGTTTTTGAGATTCTCCACAATAGAAATAGATGAATCAAAATTAGTATCGAGAATAACCTTTTGCAATTCTTCCAAAGCTCCTTAAATTTTTATTCTTTCATGCTTATGTTGATCTCTCTCAAACTCACTTCCTTTTGCAACTTCTTGCTTGACTACACTCTTTCTTTTCTTCCTTGTTCCGATTGCACTACTGGAGGTACCTTCGACATTGGGATTCTTAGGGCTTTCCAAAATAATTTTTGCATAATATTCAATTTCAACCTTTGACACTTCATAATCTAACTCAGATATCCATACCAACCTTGATTCAATTGCTTCCATGTGACAGAAATCTGTAGACACGAAATTGATATTTTCGGAGTACCCTTCAGTAACACTTACTGGAATCCTTGACCTTCTATTCATCCTCATTTGAAATGTTCCAAAGAATGTAGCAAGAGTAGTCTCTCGAGCATCTGAATTACCAAGATTTATCATGAATTTATTTATTTGATGGGCAATAGGCTTTGTATTTGACCATTCTATTCTTCCTATTACTAGTACTTCTTTCAAAAAGTAAAAGAGTAAGCAGACAACCAAATTGCCATACCAGAATGTATTCTTCTTACTCTTCTTGATTTCCTTTAAATTCTTTGAAAGATGTATTCGAAGTAATTCACATAGGTTGTAATCCATACTTCTTCTAACCATATCAATAACAGTATGTACAACAATAGTAGAAACTGTGAGGTCATTGCTAAGTAGAAAAACTTTGTGACCAATACTCATTGCAGCATACCTAATGACAGGATCCATAATTTATCTCAAATCAATCTCTTTCCCTTCAAGAGTCGCACCGGTTACCTCAATTATCTCTTGCTCATTCATAGCCTTTTGTTTTGGAACTAGTCCAGAGGAACATAAACTAGTTACATCTCTGATTGCATCTCTAGTAATCAAATATGTTTCATCAATCCACAAAGATTCATTACGAATTTTGCTCAAGACTATTTTAACATACTTCTTATCAAACTCAAACATAGGGGCTTTCCACCACACATCCAACCTCTTCTCAACTAACACTTTGTAGGCATCGTGGTTTTCTTCCATAGAATGCTTAACTGGACTGGTCACAATTCCTCTATCTTACTGTAAACAAATGCATATCTATCTTTTGTGGGAAACACTCTAGGAGGAATGCAAGAGAATGCACCAACTGAATCTTCCAATAGATTCTTCAAATGTTTCCTCAAATTGACTTGCAACTTATTTGAAGTATTCACAACCTTTGAATTATCCATAGAAATGAAAATGAAAGATTGTGCAAATAGGAATACCTATGTAAATTCCAACAAGAAATGGATAGATATCCAACTTCCAGAGCACACTTCGAATCCAATTGATCTCTCCTTCAAACCTTGGAACTCTAAATTGCTCTCTAAACTTATTTTGCACACTTCTTTGAAAATACATATGCCTCTTGAAATATCTGAATTTATTTCTTTCATTTTGAATGCTTTCACAATAAATTCTTCAAATTGTAGGTAGATTACCTCAAAAATTGTGTGTGCCTCCATTCTTTCAAATTCTACAAACTTCATTCTTCACACATGCGACTGAAAAATTCCTTAAATTTGTTACCACATTAAATATACTTTTTCCATGATGTGGCATAAGTATCGATGAGGAGGTTTATTAATTATTTTGATAATAGGCCCCCCTTAGTCATTCCTAGACTCAAAAAATTGACGAGCGTATATGCACCAGAGGTTGGCACAGATGAATTTGATTCAACTTGCTTGAATTCTCCTTCCTTTCTTTAGATCATTTTCATCTATTTTCTTCTTTCGGATCAATGATTGGTTCATCCTTCTTCATTAGATAGTTATTTTTTCTTTTTTTGCAGTTATTAATAGGATGTTCTGAGTTGCTACACTTACAACAAACAACATTCTTCCTTCCATTCTTTATTTTATTCAATCTATTCTCAAACTGACTAGCTTTATGTCCAACCTTCTTGCACTTAAAACAATTATCGGAGAATGATAAAGTATTATTCGTTTTACTTTTACATTCCTTTGCCTTATGATTAAATTTCTTGCAGGAATGACAAACACCATTGAAAGATAAATACATTTTAGCATCAGTTTGTTTGACGGGAGTTCTTTCAGAATTACTTCTTAGGTTCTTGATCTGTCCATCTTTGCACCGAGTCTTCTTGTTAGTAGATTGCTTCGCTTTAGAACTTTGACCTTCTTCAAACCATAAACGACTTTTATCCATTTTCGGTCTCTAAGAAGTAATCAACTCATGAAGCATTGCAGAGCTTACCTTTAATTTGTCTTCAAAACTTCTTGCCTTTTCTAGATTAGATCTCAAGATTTATTCTTCTTGCTCAGGCTTTGTGCATTCATCTATCTTCCTTTGAATTTCAATTTTCTGACATTCTTCAATTCTTTTCTTTTCATCCAACTGTTGCAACAAGCTGGAGACAGTTTCATTTGTCGTATCCAATAGAGCATATGATTCTTCACATTTACTTTGTAATTTTTCAATATACGCATTTGCTTTCATCAACTTGGCCTTTAGATCTTCTATTTCTTCTTAATATCTAGTAGAGATCACTTCCAAAGGAAAAAAAATTAAACTCAAATTTTGAGACCTTCCTCGAGCTGTTAGGTTCCTTCTGATGAACCAAGCTCTGATACCAATTGTTGAACATCCAAAATACTGAGAGGGGCATGAATCAATCTTCCATAAAACCATTCCAATAAAATCCATCTAATCATTATCACAATTCTGACTAAATTGGCAAAGAGAGAAGATAGAAACAAATCAATGCAACCACACACATGAACACCAAGATTTTTACATGGAAAACCCAAAAAGGGAAAAACCACAATGAGTGTTAACTCACAATATTATATTTGAATACAAGATATTATAGGGCTTGTTGCTAGGACTCACTGTCTTTTAAAAAGGCTCACAACCTGAATACAAAAGATGGCTAACCACCAAGATACAAAGATTGTGGCTCACTACCAAAAATATGAATTGATAGAATACACCGTCAATGTGCAGGGTTCAGTTCCAATGAAGTTTTGAAAATGAAGTAATACCTTTCACAGTAGCCGCTCAAAAATATTGTTCTAATCCTCAACCGATAAAGCATTTAGGCTTAGATCTTCACATACCCCTTAATCATTTGTGTACCTTTCTTCCACACTCACACATCCACACTCCTCATTTTTTCTCTTCAAAGCATCTTATATATATAGAAGTATATTTTATTCATCAATTAGGTCAGACTAATTAGATGAAAACAAAATAATCAAAACACTCTTGTCGGTACCATAAGTGATTTAAAACATTTTATCCATGTAATGCATTATACCAAGTCAGCTAACATCCATAAAGCATAACTAGTCTCCTTAGTGAATTGCATACGTTAGGTCGGTCAAGACTAGAACTTAATTCAAAAAATCTTCAAACCAACATGCAATCCTCAAAGCAAACACCTTTGGGATTTGAGGTCACATCAATTTCTCATCATAATACCATCATAGAGACTGCCATTAAAACCACAGTATTAGAATATTCTCCTTAAGAAAATGTGGAGTCTCCCACACTGATATGTCAATCAAGGAATAATAGTAAAATACAGTGTTGAACTCTGTCAATGATAACTTTCTACTCACAACCCAAAACTACTCAAGATCCGAGGTATAGTTGTCTAAATGAGACATGATAACATGGTTAAGAGATTAGAGTCATATATAATCTTGCGATGAATTTCGGACTCAAATACCAACGTATTGGTTCATCACAAAAAAACATTACCGACAGAGAACAACTTCTGGTAAACCAAGTAAACTTCTCATATAGTTGTCACCATGTTGACATCAATGACAACACAAGAGCAACCAACAAAAACCATATGAATTTCATGCTCATGTTGCAGGCTCTATAATTCCAACACATGTAACAATGTGTTGTCCACAAACTGTTGATGAGTTAGGGATTCCACCCCTTGTGTAATTCGTATCCCTTTCTATAGTCCTTGTTCTTGTTTGGAGGTAATATGCCTATCTGGAGCTTTTGCCATAATAACAAATAGAAAGGGGGAGATTGGGTCTCCTTGCCTTATCCCATTAGAGCTTTGGAAGAAGCCACATGGGGAATTGATCAAAATTGAATATCTTGTTGAGGAAATGCACTGAAATATCATTTGTAGCCATTCTTGGCGAAGACCAAACTTCTCCATGATTCCGATTAATAGTCTCCATTTTACCTTATTGTATGCTTTGCTTATGTCCAACTTTATCATTGAATACTTTGTTTATCATGTGGACAACTTCATTGGCTAGGATAATATTATCCACAATATCCCTTCCTGGAGTGAAACCACTTTGGTTTGGTGATATAATCTTTTCCACAACCTTTTTGAGCATGTTCGTTAAGGATTTGGAGAGGATCTTATATATGTTATTACATAGTGAGATGGGGCAGTAATCCCCGAAATTCTCACATAATTTCTTCTTGGGTAAAATTATTATCATAGTATTGTTTAAATCTTTCACAAACTTCTTATGTCTCCTAAAATCTTCTATTAATTCCCATATTTCATCTTCAAAAATATGCCATTTTTTATTAAAAGAAAGTTGGATACCCATCGTGGCCTGGAGCTTTGTCAAGGTGGAGTTGAAACACAACCACCTTTATCTCTGCTTTGGAAAAGGGTTTAGTTAGCATCTAATTGTCTTCTGGTGTTAGTAGCTTGGGGATGTTTGTTAAGATTTTGTTGTCATTGAGAAATTCCTTACCACCTTTTGGTGCTAGGACCCTTCTGTAAAATTTAACTGCCTCTTCCTCAATGCCTTTTTTTCTCTTGGAGCAAGATTCCTTTTGTAGATTTGAATGCTTGATGTCCTCTTTTAGGCCTTTTTAATTTTGGATGTGTTATGAAAAAACTTTGAATTTGCATCCCCTTCAATTAACCATACCTCCCTTGACCTAGTTCACCAATATTCCTCTTCTCTGGCTAAAATTTCTTCATATTATGCCATTAGTGTTTTTCCTTTTAGGTAATCCTCTTGGATCATACCTTCTTTTACTACTTTATTATTTAGCAATGACAATTCTTCCTCCAATCTTTCTCCGAGGAAATATTTGTGAAGACTGTCTTATTCCAATTTTGTAACTTTTGCTTTATATACTTCAATTTACACATAAAAATGAAACTCTTGGTCCCACTATATTTTGGGGCCTCTTTCCACCATATACCAATTGTTTCGATCAGATCATCCCTCCTAAACCACATTTTCTCCATTCTGAAATATGATTTTGAATTGTTGATTTCCTCTATTAATGATACTTTGACTAGATAATGGTCTGACCCAACCAGTGGGAGGATTTCTGCCTCTATAGATCGGTTTCTTTCTAACCAATTTTGAGAATAAATGAACCTAACTTCTCCTTTATGCAACATTCTCCATTCTGCATGTTTGACCAAGTATAAACACCATTTTTAGTAGGTACCTCTATGAGATTGTTTTGGCAAAGGAACATCCCAAAGGCCTCCATTAAAGGAGATTGAATTCTATTGCCACCCCACTTTTTCTTTGTTCTAACTACTATGTTGAAATCTCCCCCTAAGATTATTCTTTGCATATTAATCTTGGAGATTTTTTGACTCGATGTGTTCCATAACTCCTCTTTCTCCCCATTTAGGCCCATAGATATTGAACAGATAGAAATCTTCATTGTTTTTTACATTCTTGATATTGCACATCATCCAATTTGGCTACTTTTCCATTATATTCACTTCGACAACATTACTTCTCCAATGTATGCCTTGAAGTTAAATGATAATTTTAATATGACAATTACAATTAAAAGCCTTGATCAAAATTCTACATCAACACTACTCTATTTCATTTGTTTTATTTTTTTTAATTAACTTAATAAATATTATATATTTGTATGTAACTTATAGTTTGTATGAATCACATAAAATCTAGTTACTTATACTATATACTAGAATATATTTAAAATATCTAAAAATTTAGATAGTATTTCATTTCTATTTAAGTCTAAAACTTTAAATACCTTTTTATTTAATATCTACGCACCTAAAATAAGTAATATTTTTTTTTTTAAATTGAGAAAAAAAATTGAAATAAATGAATTATTACCTATTTAACAATTTAGTTATTTTAAGAGCGTTGTCTAATTTTTGTTTTAACTAAAGTGCATAACTATTTATTATTTCATTTACTAAAATTATTTTATTCACTATACTTGAACAAAAATAACCATGCACATAAATATAATAATTGTATAGATATTAAACTTTTCTATGTGAACGATACATTTTATTAGTTATTTGTTTTGTATTTTTATTATTTTTGTATGTAAATTCTTTAATAATTTTTGTACACACTCAAACAATTTACTTTCCATTGATTGCTACCATTATTACATCTCCCAACATAATAAAACATTTCTCAAATTAATAAAATAACTCTAATTAAATTTTAAAAAACAATACAAATTAAATTAAATAATTTTTAAATAAATAAAATAACTCTAAACCTTTATTTAGATAGATGAATTAAAAATAACTATACTACTTTTAAATGAAATAATGCAAACATTGATATTGGTGTACAATTACCTCGTATTATCTTATGTTTATATTGCAATAAATAAGTTACTTTCTCTTTATATGGCCACTATTTCTAGATGGTCGGTATATAGCTCTCAAAAAGGACACAATTCCATTATAATTGTTGCTCACAATACTGCCTATCTTATTTAGTCCAAATGGTATCTTTTGTATACCTGCCTTTTAAGGCATAAGTATTGAAATCTTAAAGAGGATATGTTCTTCCCCTTTAGTCTCAAAATCAGTTTAAGAGACCTTGAAGCCCTTGCAAATGCTATTCTAATAGTTAGAAATATAATGTATGTCACCAATATCATGAATGAAAATGCATTTGAACTTTCCCAATTAAAGCACATCAAGTAAATAAACTATATAATAAGAAGAGTTAACCACTACAAGAACAGGATAGAAAATCTGTAATATTGAGTAGGGGCCGCTATATATGCTTGACGTCAATCCCATAGTTAACCGTTGCCCAAACCTATGCCATAATTACGAGATTCTAGAATTATCAAGTGTGTACTGCAAAGAGATTCTAGAATCATCAAAAGTGTACTGCTTTGCAGTTGAATGCATAAGGCAATAATGAACAATAGGCACTCGTGTATTGAACCATGATTTTCGGCGGTATATCCATTGCAGAGTTTCTACAGTGCAGACAACAGGGGAGCTGCAGATCTGATTGTATATACTGAACCATTGGTAGTTAAAAACATATGGTTGGATCATAGGTAGGCAGTTAGTCCAGACCAACCAATATGCATATGGATGGCTATCTCTTTCTTGAGTTACAGTTCCTAGTGTCCTGCTTTGTTCTTTCTTGATGATTCCGACTCAAAATTCAAATCAAGATCACATTTTCTCTCAAATTCAACATTTTGTATTTTGACCTGGCAAGGCTTAGAGGGCTTAAACGCATCCACTTGCTCTTCATTCCTCACGGTTGCTACCCCGACAATTAGCAATACTCGCTCAGCTCCCACCACAGTTCACCATCACCTGTGGTTGGTTGCATGGAAGTTGCACACATGCGATCCCCCTAACCTGGGGAACACTCCAATAGCAGAAGGAATCAACCCATTCGCCAAATAGTCGTATCTCTTCATATCTGGAAATTGGAAAACGGTTTCTTCGACCTGAATGAGCATTGGCTCAAGGAACTGACCAATGACCTTAAATTGCTATATGAAATCTATTAATATCCAAGGCAAAACGTACAAGGAACTTGTTCTACATAAAATGACTTTCCAGACACGGACACTACCAGAAATTATTTGAAAATAACAGAATATATAAAAAGAGTTGTTTGTCTTCCAGAAAACTGAAATTCAACCACTAAAATTCCAGAACAAATGTTGTTAATCAACATCCTAAAAGTACAGGGTATGTTTCCTTCTATGCTGTAAAAGCAGTTGTGCCATAATTTATGAAGCTGAACCACTTGGAGGAAACTGTGCCATAGGATTATCTTGAACAATTAAACATTCTGCTGGCAGCATCAAAATGACGAACATATTAAAAGAATAATTATTCTTAACAAAAAATGATTATATTACACAACTGTAGGAAATCCACTTTCCTACAAGTCCTTAGGAGTGTATATTTCTAACAGCTGATAAATGAAATTCAGCCAGCAATTCTAGAACAAGTCTTACATCAAGCAAATTTAATCAAATTTGCACTGTTCAATAACATACTTTGTGTAATCTAAAAGGACTTTCATGAATACAAATGTGACACTACTACATGAAAAAAGATCCAGGCTTCTTCAAGCTTCTAAGGTTTGACTATGCCATAAAGGAGGCATATAATCTTACAGTATAAAAGGCATGGAATAGTTGCATTATTGGGACCACCACAAATGGAGCTACAGCGATTCTCCGTATATATGCTGAAAGCTAGAGACTTATTGTGTATTTAAGCTAATAAATTGGTTCATCTCCTCTTGACTTTGAACTGCTCAATCAGGCACGCTGAATGCTTTTCTGCACGAAAGGAAAAATTCCAATTGAAATGGCTGCAAAATGCAAACTTCAACAGAATGAGCATTGACCTATGGTTAAGCATCTAGAATAATTAACTTTGTAGTAATGCATGTATGCAAAATCCATGAACACTGCATAAGAAACAGAAATAACCTGAAGTGTAATAACACTTCATTCATGTATGTGTGTTTCTTGATTTTTTCCAAGGATCTCACTAAAAGTCTGCAAAACTGAATTTCTCACTACAAAAAATGGGGACATATCATCTATGCCCTTTGCCCATGCACTGAACGTAGCTCATGATTGATGTGTACGCTCTAGCTTTTTAAGAGCAGATTAAAATTGATGTTGAAGGATTTCTTATTTCAGTTATTTGAAAAGTACGGTGCTGCTCTTACAGAACTGGCACTAGAACAAATTTACCATGTTCTATAATTCTGTGAATACAAAGAGTTGAAACTAAACAAATAAATAAGTGAATGATTTCACTGCACTCATTAAAGCCAGACAATAAACAGCTCTTACATATTTGCGTGCATTTAGAACCTAAATCATATAATCATGGATCGGCATATGACAAAATGACAAATTTGCCATTAATCATCAGAAAGGGTCTAAATGAACATAATGCTACAATTGCAAGTACAAAAAATATGTATTGAAGCTAGAACCATGATTCTTATGCAATTTTCTCCATAACATCAGAAATGTCAAAAAGGGTTTTGCATTACAAGGTCAAACTTACATTATCAGAACTAGGATTTTGCATTACAAGAATTTGCCATGCTCCATTTTCCATTTATTATTTATTGCGTCTGTGACGAATCCTCTTCAGATTTATCAATTGGTCTTCCTGTTGCTACTGCCATGGCTGCCTTAGTCTTCTGTTGTATTTCATGCCGACTCTTGTAGAAATTAGCCTTCATAGCTAGCTCTAGCATGGGCTGTTGAGATACAGGATAAGCCGCCAACTTCTTAGAATATGTTGGATATAAAATCAACCCATCATATGAAGATAATTGTTCCTTCAATGCTTTCAAGGTTGCCGTCAACTCTGCGTTCTCTGCTTCTAAAATCTCAACCTTGGCCTTGGCTTTAGTTACCTGTTTTAATTTTATCACACATAGTTGATGAAATCTTGTGAGTAGAGAAACTTAACCAGCTGCTTTGAAACGTTTCAATTGTTGGGTAATTTGCTTTCAAACTTTGAAAATCAGCAACGTCTGGAATTAGATTGACTCAGTGAAAAGTGAAATTATTTTTATGCATAGATTATTTGTCTTGCAGGGTGTTAGAATAAAAAATATATCATTTCTCCAACAGAGATAAGCTAAATCTAAATTTGACATTATCAGTCCTCACAGTCAAAGCTTCAGAAGATGGTTCTACTTGGATGTAAGAAAAACCTAAAAACCTTGAAGAATCCTCTAAAAATAGAAGATTTGGCAACATAACAAGTAAAATCAACAAAAATGGTTCTAATTATGTCTGCAAATAAGATTCAATGGGTGATATCAATTTAGGTGGGGTCTCTCAAAAATTCACAAATCAGCCATTTGATGTCAATGTAAAATCCTCTTATGAATTGTTATGCTTTCGGAAGGCTTATACACTTCCATCTAAAGTGATAAGATGACTTTCATTAAAGCTAGCAAATTGCTCTCCAACATTAAGAAGGAACAAAACGAATACTAAGAACAAAGTCTAAGCATTGGCTCCCCACTATCACAATAAGCAATAGGGAATATGCCACCAACAAAGAGGGATTTATTTGATATAACTTATTTAACTTCCAAATCGCCAAAGAGAAACAGTTCCCTACCCCATGCATTATTGGGCAAGAAAACAAACTGATACTGAAGTTCACTCACAAATTTGTGTTCAGAGTTCAGAGAATTTTATTGTTATTTCAGATTGATGCCATTCAGTGTCATTGGAAAAATATTCTCATTGGACATTCCAAACACCTGATGCTGTTTATATTTACAAATAGAGAAACCAAGGATTGTCAAAACCTACTGCTACCTGGAAGATCAAGATTACATAAAAGAAAACGATTTTTCAGTCCTTGACAAAAGAGAAAAACTGACCACATTGTGGGATGCCTTACATCTCACAAATTCAACATTTGATCATTTGCACTTCATAATACTATTTTTTTTCATTTTTTATTACTTCCAGTTTGTTATGAACAATAAACTTAATAATGATCTTAGATTTACTCTTTATTATTTATTCCAACAAGGTTTTATATCATTACCACTAAACCCTTTAATTATATTTTTATATTATTACAAATTTAGCAAACGTAGTCACTAGAAACTGTATTGACTGAATATTTAATCTCATGCCCCCTTTTCAAAAATAGAAAATATGGTTTCTGACTTCCCATTACAGCCATGCATGATTCATGATTAATTAGTACTCATGGTCTAGGTGGATTGACAAGGCTCAGTTTGTTCCTCATCTTGCTGATGAGGTCAAAACTATTAAAGTTATGTTTTATATTATAATGGTCAATTAGCTTTTAGGATGGACATTAGAAATCTTCTTTAGGTTTTACCTTTATGCTTTATGAGTTGTCAATCTTATCCTCTGAGGTGTCAGTCTTATCCTCTGCGGATAAGGTGTTTGTAATCTTATATAAGGAAGCTTTTGCTCCTTATTTCTTAATAGATTTTTATGCAATCTTGTCTAACTTTCTGTGTGCTGTTTTTGTAATAAGAACTTATAAGGTAAAACAAATAAGTTTTCCACAAAGGAAGAAAACAGGGAGCTCTCATACACCCAAGAGGAGCTGGCTAGGCTGAGACCTAAAAAATCACCTACACCTTTTTACCTTTATCACATCCCAGCCTCTATTATAGAGTGTATGTGAACTGGAGATATCAAGTCATTTCTCAAATGCATGCAGCGAACTCAATGAGTAATGTGCTGAAGAATTCAATCTTGGAGGTAAGAACATCACAATATATTCTTAATTGTAGCAGCACAGTCTGAGAACAATTGGGAGTACAGCCATTAATATGTTGCAGCACAGTTACAGAGAGAGGCCAACACTGATTCACAGAGACACTAAGTCTGAAAGTATCGACATAACTTATTATTTGAACATGACTGGGCTATCCAGTCCAAGCTGCAATGCTGAAAAGAATGAGACAGAAAATCAAGTGCCACTTCAATGGAATGAGATCTGTAACAATAATCTGTTTTGTTATCAGAAGAGTTTTCCTTCACTCTAATTGTGATCTAGTTTCCATCTTCCTCGCTATTTCAAAGAATTTATGCCTACAGATTGGACCAGAGGTACTAAGGATAAATTGCAAGCTACAATAAATGATGGTGGATATCAAGCGCATTATATTAAATATTCTTCTTTAAAATCTCAAGTTTTCTTCTTTACTCTTTCGGCACTTGCCAACATACAAGGGATAGGGAGAAATAGTAAGAGGTTTAGTGGCAGATAAATGATGTAAAAGGCATCATTACCCTATTTCTGAATTCTTCATTTGTCATGTTGAATTGGAAAAAAGAACCTT
The DNA here is from genome assembly GCA_007115665.2 of Sequoiadendron giganteum. NCBI lineage: Eukaryota > Viridiplantae > Streptophyta > Pinopsida > Cupressales > Cupressaceae > Sequoiadendron > Sequoiadendron giganteum. The sequence continues at coordinate 148,268,717 of VCHN02000014.1, read as the reverse complement.
GATAAAAGATGTAATGATTATCATCTTCACAAACTCAATGCATGTGTCTCATCAAGAGCCTCGAGTCTATCGAATATCTTAAGCTTTGAAAAAGTTGAACTACATAGCAGGCACTTAAGTGAAAAAGTAATTCCAAGGATAAGCTATGTCTGGAAAGGTTTCAAGATCTCTAACATCATAGAAAGCTTTTTTGCTTTCAACATAATCCAAAGGTTGGGCTACATAGTAAGGAATTTTCAAACATCCCCCAAGTAGAGTTTCGTGAAATTATTATGGATATATCTACTTATATGATGGTTGTGTTCTAGTCATTTGAACAATAAGTGGCTTTTCAGATATTTCATTAATGCATGAAAGCCTACCAAAATAAGGTTCAAGCAAAGATGTAATACGCAACAATGATCACCATATGAGACAAAATATTTATATATACTAGGGAGCACATTAAACATAATGTCGCAAACAAAATCTGTAAAGTAAAGACAAACATGAAATATACCAAGAAAACAATCTTCTGGAAAAACTTTGTTTATTCTATTAACATTTCAGATCACACTCTCTGAATCCAGGATCAACATAAAAAATGATAAATGTGATCCATCATTATGATGGAAAAACAATAAATTTGATCAGAGTGTGATCCAAAATGTTGAAACTTGAGACAGTTAATTCCTTCAAAGTTTTTCCAAAAGCTTATTTTCTTCATTTTATGGAATGTGGAAACCTCATTTTTTTAATAAAATATAGTACTAGAAGTCTCAAACATACCAGTTGATAAATTGCTTGTGTAGAATCTTCGCCATCATGATTTTGTAGGGAGACAAACAAATTTCCTTTACAATCACGTTCATTCTCACTGATGCATGAAGATGAGACAAGTGGTGTAGTTTGATTTTCAGGTTCAGCACTCAGAAGCTTTCCCACCTCCTTGTATTTTGAAGAAGTGTAATCATTTAGATTTCCCAAGGATTGCATTGCACTATTTAGTCTCTCCTCCACCTTTACAGATAACCCTGTCTCCTGAGGTCACAACGGAAATAAACAATATACCTAAGCATCTAAAGAAAATATAGGCAAGCAAGATTTATCATATTAAAAAGTTAGAACGAAAAATGAAAATCTGCAATTAAATTGACAACCATACACTCTTATTTTAGAAAAATAATTGTTTTATCCATAAATTTAAATATTTTGTATACAAGCCAATGACCAGCCTACTAAAATTATTAATCAAATATGTTAGCATATCATTGTATAATTATTTTTCATCAGTTCAGACAGTACAGTGCAAAGCAATATAATAATAAGTAATCCACAAATGCAATAAAATAATTAGTAATCTATTAATGCAATATAACCAACCGCCACCAGATCAAATTAAGTATACAAGGAAATTCTGTAAGAAGTATTGGATCATTATTGTTTTTACAAATTCTCAATGGAAATTCATTCTTGTATTTTTCTGATAAGACTGGGATCTTCTTTTTAATATTTATTTAACATACAATTAGCCTATGTCAAACCATTTACAGAAAATATTACTAAACGCATCTGAATCATTGGAGTGAGGCCATGTAGGACTGCCAACCCATATCAAAGAGTTGTGTGATTTGGCAGTTGATGGATCTAAATTCTTGATTAGGCTTCATTCTCATAGTTTGTGCTACATACTTGAGGCATACAGTATGATTAGGCTTCATTCTCATAGTTTGTGCTACATACTTGGAGGCATACAGTATGCATTGCTCTATTAAAGATGCTTTAGCTTCATCTTTATGCTTTAAGCCAGTATGTTTCTTTTCTATGGATTCTTTTCATAAATTTGACTATGGTATGGTGGTATCTGTTCAGAAGTATCTAAATCTCTACCAACTGTATCTTTTATTTTAAAATATAAAAAATGAAAAGCAAATTTCAATGCATTCATGGAAAGCAAACTAATGACCACAAAAGCAATCTGACACCTGAATGCAAATTCTAGAATGCATAAATACATCATATACAAAATAGTTGATCTATAACATAGTTGATTGACGAAGCAAGTTTGAAACAATATACAAAAACATAAAGATGAAATTTAGCAGAACTGTCATATCATACAAAGCAATACAGATGATAAAGTAAAATGGTAAAATGATTATAATGTTGAAATGCATTACATAATCTACACTTATTCATGAAGATAATCTTCCTAAATTAATACAAAAAAAATTCCTATAAACCTATCTACGGAAGTGACTAAAAATCCTACATCATGGTAGTGCTCTCAATCATCAGAGGCATTTCAAAAGTGCAATACATTTGCCCTCATTACCAAGGTCACTGTCTTCTCTCCAAACAGAAGCAAAACCTGTTGCACATTAACAACCCTAATTTATGTACATGCAATCCCTGCATTTATATATATATATCAAAAGTCGTTAATGATGTATGAGCACTTCATCCTCATATACATAGAAAATTGATTAACACTCACCCCCTACTAAACAAGTAGTAATATCTACAGAAGTCTAATGATAGACAAAGCACTAAAGCATAAAAAGCAAAGCACAGAAAAAAATGAAGTCAGTGTACAATTTCCAGTATTGTGTTTCGATAATATTGGTTGTCCGAATATGTATTAATTGTTTGTATTAGTTGTTGTCGGCTTCGGGTAGTTATAAAGGTCAGTTGCTTTATGGTTGTGTTCTTCTTGGCAACCAGCAAGATTGTGTATCATCAAGGAAAGGAGTATGATCTAGGGGGATCAACTCTAATCCTTTTTTGACCATCTTTGATCTTCTGTAATAATTTCATGCGCGAATAAAGATATATTTTACTAATGTATCTGGTATGCACTATCGTCTCTATTATTAATTCATGTATTTATTTTTTATCAGACAGAGCAATAAACATTTGGCGTCATTGCCTTAAAGAAATCGGGTCAGATTTGAGAGATTCATGCCCTTAGACCCCAATAAAAGCAGGAAGAGACCACAATGTGGTCAAGACCAAGAGATCAAGCGATCTTTAAGGATCATTGAGCAAAGGGAACAAAGGAGAAGATTACAAGAAACATTTGAGAAAAATACAACTGTAGATTCCCATGTCAAAGCCGAGAACGCAATCAGGTTGAAAAGTCAAGTCAACCTTCTCTAGATGAGGGAAGTTGGGAGACAAAGTCACAACCCTTCACAAAATTGTACAAGAGTAGCCTTCAAGGCATTGAAAGGTTGACAATTGAAGGAGAAGAAGCCGAGCCAAGGATGTATAAAAGAAAATCTGAAGGCAAAACAAGTGCGCAGAAGGCTAAAGCTAAGGGAAGAGTTTAGGATTCATATGTGTTCAAGAGTGCGTGAGAAGCATCAAAACGTCTGAATCAAAACTCCCTAGCAAGAAGATTCCAAGCAGTAGGTTTGTATTAGAATAAAACCATCGTAAGCCCTGGAGGAACAAAGAAAAAGTTGCCCAACTTTACAAGCAACGGATCGGAGTATCCTGTAAGACACTATAATACTTGTCAAAAAAATTGGATAGTAAATGGGCAAGATGATAAAGCAAGTTGGCTATGATCTTTTCCACCCACCTTGCAAAGTGTAGGGATTGATTAGTATACAGAAATTGACCAAGCCTCTCAAAGCACATGGGAGAAATTAAAGAAGGCCTTCAAAGAAGAGTTTAAATTGCTTCATGATGATAATGAAATAATAGAGAAAATTTACAACACAAAACAAGGTAAGCACGAAAAGGCACAAGCTTATAATTGTTGGAAAATGTGCCTCAACTTACCGGCTTGGACCTCTGTCAAAGGCTTGACAAATTTATGCCCATATCACTTTACCGTGGAGCTCTCATTTGGTCGGCTTGACCCTTTGGTCGTTGAGACTCTATCTGATCAGCGAGGCTCTGAGGGTTGTCACAGCAATGGGCCGACAGCGTAGTGTTGGCGATTTGTTTGAAGGTTTCGGCTTTATCGGCGGAAGGAATTGCTTTGTCTCGCCGATGTGCCAATGTGCCGATGCCTTTCATCAACGGTTGCTATCGGCTTCATCCGACGATGTTGGTTGTTTTCTGTGGCATCCGAAGGCAAGTACCGCTATTTACCTTTTCGCCGAGCGGAATCGCCTATGCATTTGATGCGTGGCGGCTTGTCAAAATGGTGAGCGCAGCGAACAGGTGGTGGTCCCCCGAGTTGCTTTATGCAAGGGGTTGTCCGACTGTGGACACTTGTTGGCATCTCGAGAGTTCCCTGGGGAATCTAGCGGATGCTGCTAGAGATTCCCTGAAGGAGCTCCAGCGGCTTCCACGTAGGCAGAGCGGAGTGCGCGAGTGGTGGACGCATGGCGTGTGGGACCCAATATTGCTAGTGGACTGTGTTTTGGTGTTTGCAGATTTCGTCAGCCCCGAAACGTGATGGAATGGCTAGCAATAGCGAAGGGAGCTCGACCAAGCAACGGAGCGAATGGTAGTGCGACACGTGGCATTTTCTCATCGGTTGTTTTTGCATCATTGTTGCAAAACAACATTTATTGCCGAAAGCTGGATGGGTGAAAAGCGATATCTTATGTAGTTATTTTGAGATCGGATTTTGGCTATTGGCAGAGCCCGAATTGTATTTTTCTCTGCAACGAATTAATTGCGTGAGTGTCTCGATGCAGGATTGCAGATGGATCCAATCCAAGATCGATTTGGCATGTCAGTGAAGAATTGAATTTAATGCACCCTAATTGGTGGTTGTAGAGGGACTAGTAATAGTCGATCTTGACATGTAATTGATATATAACAGATTTGAAGATATTGCGAGAGAAGTTGGTAGAGTTTTGTATTCGTTGTATGCCGAAATAGAGTTTTATATTCCTTACAATAACCATAGACTTAAAGAATTGCTTGTAAAGTTAGAAATAGAACCAGCCAATAGTCTCAAGAAAAGATGGTTAATTGAAGGTCTCCTTCCATCATTAAGAAAAAAAATGTAGTACCACCCTCTTCCTATTCAAAAGCGCCTTCGACTAGGCAATGGACATAGAAAGTGAAGATAAAATGTCCTCGCACAATGAAAGAAAAATAGAGGAAGATGGAAGTTCAGATGACAATAGTGACGATAAATTGGGAATGGTGCAAGCACTCCAAAGGGACATGCTTCAAATGATGAAAGAATTTAAGGCGGAGAAAGAAACCAATGAACTATGGTGTACTGAGTACAAAACTAAGGGGCAGACAAAAGGTAACTATCGTAGAAAGATGTTTTGTGAGATTTGCTAGGTTATTGGTTATTCAATAAAGAAGGGTGCATACGTAGGGAGAGGAGTCCACTCCATCAAAGCTACAAAATGTGTCTCCAAGCGATTATCGAAATCAAAGAGGACAAAGCCAAATATAGTATGACCTCAAAGGACGCCCTATCATACAATGTCAACAATGTAACGAATGGGGACACTTTGCAAGAGACTACCAGAACAAGCAAGACAAAGTGCAATTATCATGCAAATGGTGTGGACCTGGAGAGCATGAAGACACTAGATGCCATTGATATTGAAAGGCAAAATGAAGTGTAGGCCATTGCTCATGTCCAAGCAAATAAGTCTATGTATTTGGACCCACATACAGAAAGAGAAAGGCTTTGTAAAGCCAAGATCGAAGTGGAGAATGTTATGGATAACAAACATCACCACTCAAATGCAAGTACCAGTTAAAGTAGTGGATTTATTACAAAGTATTCATGAACTTTGAAATGCTATTATATCAAGGGAGAATGAGACGGTGCATGACATGGCCCAATTGGAATCTGATGAGAATGAAAAACAAATAATTGAACCTCCACTATCAAGCGACCAAGTGATTGATTCAATGCTACTAGTAGTTAACACGACAAAGAAACCAGCGATGGTGAATATGGAGATCCTTGGAAGGAATCTCACCAATACAATTGTTGATGGTGGGTCTCGCATGAACATACTTCCAATAGACAATTGGAGAAGTTTGGACAAGCCGACCATTTGGCTGCCAACTTTTCAACTAGTGGGTGCAGTTCAACAAGGTATTAAGGTACTTGGAGTTTTAATGGGACAAAAGGTAATTATTGGAATTCAAGCACTTTTGTTTGACTTTGTGGTCATTTCATTAAGGAAGGAAGCGTACAACACATTGTTAGGTCAAGATTGGCTAGTAGCAGCTAAAGCCGATCACAGCTAGAAAAAGAATACAATCACCATTGAGAACAAGGGTTGAAAATATCTAATTGATTTAAAGAACCAAGCCGTAAGTGAGGAAGCAACTTCCTCCAATTCATCGGCTTCTAACTCTAATGAAGAATGGATAGAGAAGCATGATCGAGGTCCAATAGATCCAAATGACGAAGGGATTCTGGAATTATAGTCATGCTCGGAGGATGAAACAAACTCCCTCCACAACCTATTTCACTAGCAAACAGAGAACTACGAGCTATTTCCGTCTACTTTTAATTTGGTCGAAGCTACGACTCTTAGTGAAGAGCATCCGATGAAAGTTATTTTGAGAAATTGGGTAGTTTGTGTGTAGGATGCAGTCCATGGTTGGCAAAAGATGATAGTTGCAGCAGAGGTATCCACTTTGCAAAAGAATTAAAATTATAGATGATATTGTTAATTTAAAACGAGCAGAGAAAATATTTAAATAACACAAAACAGTAGAAAGAAAAAGAAAACAAACCACAACACAAAGAACACACAGATTTTATAGTGGTTCATCTGTAAGACTACATCCACTCTCAATGCAGGGAATATCTTTATTATCAGTTATCAATACAATACATAGCAGCATGATTTTCATATGCCTTCAGCAGCTTACTATTCAATTACAATATATGTATTATTCAGTTACCACTCAGCCAACGCCCAGCCAGGAATAGCAAAGGAATCATAATAAAAGAAGGAAGTGGAAACGGTGGCAAAGAAATTGTAACGGTTGGGCGTCACCACCCAACAATCTTCCCCCTGAAGGCCAACCAATACAGCCATGCACTGCATCATCTTTGCATTTCCAATCTTGTCTTCATATCGCAACCAGACCCCACGAAGATTTTAACTTCGCCAAATACTATTCACGAACACTCCGGATGAGGTGTCTCCAGGTTATGCCGGAGTCAAAAAAATCTTTCCCTAACACACCAAGTCTAACATTAGCAAATTAACCATAACCTCTGAATGACTATATTTAGCCTCAACTAGAGCAGAAAACATGCAAAGGTTGATGCATAAAGTAGCTGACAGGAACGTTACAAACAGGAAAGGATTGGGCTGCACAAAACAAAGGCGTTACACCAACAATCTCCCACTTGCAGTCCAATCTGAGCTGCAACATACAAAGATATCTCCCACTCCTCCATTGTCATATCGTGACAGGGCCAAGAGAAACTCTGCACAACTTGAACCCCTCCAAATCTTGTTCAAGAACACTACGAATACACCTCCATTTTAGATCTGAATTAATAATTCTTTGACCACCTGCCCATCTGAATACAGGCCAAGACACACCAGCAATAACATCCAATCCAGGATAAGCATTCTTGACATAACCCAACAATTTGAAAAATTCCACAAACCCTTTATACAAGCGAGTTGCTTTTTCATTCGCTCTCTTTTTCATAACCTCTTTGGCTATCTCTATACCATCCGCCTAGGACTCAAACAATGGATTATCATAAACCATTTTTTCCTCGGGCTCGAATAATGGATTATAATAAACCATTTATGTCTCTCGAGTTTTGGCCTCTTCCTAAGGTTCATCTACATTTTCACTCGTCTGGTTCCAGACTACATCCTCCTCATCTCGGAAGGCAAACTCCACAATCTCTTCAGCCGAATCCTTCTCATTTGTCTAGCCATCCCACCAATGAACATGGCACCTTGTTTCAGTTTGCACTTGCACATTACTTTCTACCGAATCTAAACTGTCAAGAAATTCTTCAATGATAGAATCAGCTTCATCATCTGAAACTCCCACTTCAGCCTGTCTCTTCACTATATAAAAGCACCCAGCTCCGAGATCAAACACCCAATCGTCTTCCATCTCTGCTCAAAACTTCTCCATGGCTCTAATACCAATTATTGATAAAATTGCAGCAATAAATGAAAGAAGAAAACAGATAAAACTGAAGAGAACACACAGATACACATAAACACAGAAAGATGCAAAAGAAGAACCAGATTTCTAACGTGGTTCACCAAAAGGCTACATCCACATCAGAGCAGGAGATAGCTCTGTTTCTATTAAATCTGAATACAATACTCTATTACAGCATACATCTATATATTGTTGTAGGATGGTATCCACTTTGCAAAGGGGGGATTGTTGGGTTAAACTAGCTCTTGGGTTAGAGTTAGTTTAACCCAACAGATATGTCTCAAAGTATAAAGAGCAAAATATTTAATGTGGAGTGTACAGATATTAGTCAAGTCAAAACAACTTCACAAAAAATTTACAAAATAAGAAAAAGAAAATTAAAAATAAGGAAAGATTGGAACAAAAAAGGTGAAAATATAATATTAAAATTAAATTTCACAAGTGAGTTATAAAAGGGCCGATTATAAAGATGGTCATTTAATAATCAAGTCGTACGGCCACACCACTTATTAAGCCATATAGCCACATTTCTTGTTAGCTTCACACATCATATGGCCCCTATTCCTCTTCATTGTACAGCCAAACCATTCATACACTCAACATATCATTCGGCGGATAGAGGCAAAGTAGTTTAAAGCAGCAACAGATTATATTGTATGGCATCATCAAGGGGTGAAGATTAGCATTGTACATCATCATCAAGGAGTGAAGATTGACATCATACGACAAAATCTCAGCAAAGTATGGCAATGAATAATTCAAGTCGTACAACACCCAAAACCTCAGCATAAAATCAAGTGGCACACAATTTCCATCATACGGGGCCCACAACACATCATATAGCCAAAGCTAATTATTGCCTCCATCATACAACAACTCAAAGTTCACCCATTACATTGTACGGTCTCGTCAGCCATTCAATGTATGACTATCCCTCTTCATTGTACACTCTAAACACTCACTCACCATATGACTTGATCATTTTCTCATCATAAGGCTTGATCATTTTTGCAGTGTGCGGTCAAGTCATTTCCATCTTCGCATACGACCTAGACAATCCTACATTGTACGGCCTGGACACTCTTACATCATACGACTTAGACACTCTTACATCGTACAACCTAGGCATTCCTTCATTGTATGGTCTAGGCATTCCTTCATCACATGGCTTGAACATTCTTTCATAGTAAGGCACAAACAATCAATTTTCTAGCATAGGGTGAGACCAAAGAACATGGTACAATGAGTTCATTCCATTGTATGGCCTTCTAGTATGGCTCAACCATTTGCAACCTTCGTCAATGTGCAATAAATGAGGTCCCTTTGTTGGTTGGTCCAAAGCATTATTCACATATTGGCATACATTGGTTAAACACTCCCAAATCTCTAACTTTTGTCTACGTCAACATTGTTCTTTGCCTTTTAAAAAATCATGCAAATGATGTAAGCCATGAAGTTGTGTGTGGTTTTGTGGTTGTCCCCAAACCCTATTGCACTCATTTGAATTGCCAAGTACACTCCAAGTTCGAGTTTGCAAATTACACTTCCAAGTTTGTTTACAAGTCCTTGTCTATAATATTGTCATCAGTTTGGTAAGTCTTCTCTAATGTTACTTGATGTTTACTTGTTGCCTGGAAGACAATTTGTTCTTATGGGGGGGATGATTTAATCAGTGTACAATGTTCATTATTGTGGTTCAATAATATTGGTTATCTGAATATGCACTAATTGTTTGTATTAGTTGTTGTCAGCTTTGAGTAGTTATAAGCATTGGTTGCTTGACAGTTGTGTTCTTGACAACTATTGGGTCTTTAAAATAGATTGTGTATCGTCAAGAAAAGGAGTATGATCTAGGGGGATCGACTTTGATCCTTGGTTGACCATTTTTGGTCTTCTGTAATAATTTCACGTGTGAATAAAGTTATATTTTACTCATGTATCCAGTATGCATTGTCATCTCTATTATTAATTCATGTATTTAATTTATTAGATAGAGCAGTAAACACAAAAAATAAACTATGTTCCACACAGACACATCCCCACCCCTCAAACCCATGCCCTCGTCCCTTCGCACATTTCCAAGACAGCGAGATGTTAGGAAACATCCCCTTGTCGTCCTCCTTGATTTTCCATTTGCAAGAAATGTCCCCGAACACGTCCCCAAAATAAGGACATCCCCTAATCATCTTTGGGATGGCCAAGCATTAGAAAAGCATTTCCATGTATCAATTTTACCAAAAAAAAAAAAGAAATTTAAAAAAAAAATTAGGGCTATAAAGGGGGCAAGGATCCCACAAACTCTTCCACAGCCCTTATACGCTCTAAAATCACTTTTCAATGCATAACAAAAAAACTAAAAAGAGTTGCAGCTCTGCCTCCATTGTTGTGTGTTCACACTTCACTGTTCAGTTTTACTTTTAAACTTTTACTAGTGGGAAGGGGATTTGAGGGGTGGGGATGCCTCCCCTACAAACTAAAGCAAGGAACTAAGCCTCAATAACATTGTAGTTCAAAACTTCAAGCTTGGCTACTTGAGTTGACGCTCAATTGTAAGGAAATTTCAAAGAGCATACAACAATGTCAAAGGTATGTTATTTTGATTTTGTTTTTACAATTTTTGTACTTGTTAGAAAGGGTTTGAAAATTGTAACTAGTTATAATTTTAAACTTTTAAAAAATGTTTTGGTTTCAATTTGTTATAACACAAAATGAGCACTTGTAGCAGTTCTAGTCATGACAATGTGAATGAGGGTAGTGAAGAAAATGAAGTAAATAGAATAGACATTTCTTTTCATTCCGAAAATCCAAACACAAGTTCTAAGGGAGCTCCACAAGACCGTTTTGCATGCCCTTCACCCTCTCTTCTTAAAGTTACAAAAGGCCCTTTCAACCCCAAAACACCCTTGCTTCAATTTTCCACCAATTTAACCATCAATAAGGGTAAAATTAAAGGGGACAGCAGGCATTGGCTATGTCATAATTGTGAAACTGATTACCGTGGGAGCTAGTAGGGTTAGAAACCATATATTGGGTGAGAGTGGTCATGGGGTTAGAGTTTGTGAAAATATAACATTGTCACAACAAGTTGAAATGGCAAAGTTGGTTGAAGTGTGAGAAAAAAATCTATGGTACTACTTACAAAAAGAAACAATCTATTGATTAGTATCACCATAGATGAAAAACTCGCCAAAAACTCGACAAGTTTTTTGGCTAGCCGAGTTTATGGGCCATTTATGCACTAGAAAAACTCACTGAGTTTTTGGCAAGTTTCTCAGAAAAACTCAAAGAGTTTTTAAAAAAAAACTCGGTCGCTCTGCAAAAAGAAACCCACAACCGGAATAAAAGCAATTTCGATTCATTTTTTGCTTAGCAAAATGATGTGTTCCATAAAGGTTTGTGTGGCTTTGATGGTCTTGCAATTGTCTAACCCTTACAAGCATATACACATATTTGCATATATTGTTCATGTGGTGAATGCAGGATTCCAATCCAAGATTACATCATTAAAAAGATTTATTTAATAAGGTGAAACCCTAACCCTATTTTGGTGCAACTTGTGATCAATAGGCGAATTCTAGGGCAAATCACAATAGGGGACATTACAATAACATTGGATTGGGATTAGAACTTAGAATTTAATAATTTATTAAAACCTAGGGTTTCAAGGTATAAGCTTTAATGTTTTGGCTTTAAAAACCTAATAGTTAGGGTTTAATGTTAAAAATCCTCACCATTAGTGTGTTCAGCCTAAAATTCATAGTTTATAAATTTAAACCCTAATTGTCTAATTAAAAGTTAAAAACTTGAAAAAAAGGCCCTTAGGGCCTTCCCTAAATGAGAATGAGAAAGAAATGGATATTTGTTGAAAATTTGATGAGCAAGTGTGCCCTAATCGATATCATGTGTTGAGTCAATCATGATTCTTGAGCAATGGTGATATCGTTACTTGAGATGGGATACAAGATCATTTTCTTGTTGCCCTAAATTCCACTGACTTTGGCTTTTGGTAGGGGAGGAAACTCTAGCATTTTCTTAGAGAGTCATGTCACTCATTGCTTCTCAAACTTTTGATCTAAGAAAAAGCATTTATCAAGCACATCAATGTCCCTGATTGTTTATGTACTCCTTGTTTACTGCCAAATAACAACACTACCTAAAACATACCAAGAGATTGTTGATCAGTATCATTGATTGTTTTCTTCATCCAAGCTAGTGCTTGTATAAAATGTAGACTAGGGAGTATCTATCCAAATCAGACTACTTAAATTTTTTGATGTACTCACTGTTTACTGCCAAAAAACAACACTACCTATCACAATGTAAAGGAAATATAAAAGAAAATATCAAGAGATTGTTGATCAATATAACTAATTGTTTTATTCATTCAAGGTAGAGCTTATAGAAAATGTAGACTAGGGAGCATCCATTGAAATCAAACTACCTTCTTTGACTACGAGGAACAAATATAAAGTGTTTGATAGTTGCCAAACAGAACACAGCCATTGGCAACTAATTACAACCAAATCCTAGCAACTACCCTCAAGCCAACAAAGTAATTAACAGAAAATCAATTATAACCAAAGTACCAAAACATAATCAGTTTATTTATACATACTAAATCTTACCCCCTACAAGAAAAGTTGGCTTCAAGCTGACAATTAAAAATAAAATGCACATTTCCACAGGGTATTAGGGGAAGGAAATATCCTTGGTGGTAGTACTTCAACATCTACTAAAATGGAAGAAGGCGTAGTCAAAGTGAGTTGAATAGCAGCTCCAAGCTTGTAGACCTCTTCAATTCATTGTTTCAAATGATGAATGATGATGATTTTTAACACTGTGAGCAGCTTCCATGAGTTGTTATAAACCTAATCATTGGCGTCATTAGTAATAGCCACTTTCATTGTGAGCTGCTCCATTTCTTCTTCTGTTGCTGCCTGCTTTGTTTTGGAAGCTGCAAACTTTGTTTTTGCAGCTTCAATAAGCTGGGTTTGTTGATCCAATCGCTCTTGGAACCACCTTTTGCTGATCCTCCTATTCATTGCATAAATTTTCAAAAACAGGATTACATGATCAGCTTTCTCTGAAGCCTTACATTGTGTACACATCTCAAACTGCAACATGAGATACTAGTACTCTATTGAACATAAACCTGCCAAGATCTTCCCATCTAAATTTCCAAAGGAAGTAGGAATCCAAACCGGTAACCAAGTATTCAGCATTTCTTGGGTGAGCTATCTTGGCCATCCCCGGTTCAAAAATATTTGGATGAACTCCATCTGTCATTCCTCCTCAACCAACTTTCGAATCCACAAAGCCTCTTGTATGACCACGTATACAATCATTCCACAATATTGGTCACTTCCAGCTTCATGGGCCATGGGCTTTCAACTTTGAATAAATTTTTGTAGAGTCCCTAGTGGATTAGTAGAATCCCACTCCTGAAAGTGTACAGAGATCCTCCCTGGATGTTCCTCTGAAGGACTTTATGGTGTAGAATGTGTGGGAGTGGAAGAAGTAATCTCCACAGCTGATTGTAGTTGTCTGGGCCATCACTCCTTCCTATCACAGCTGATCCAAGGACCCATTGGAGGAATGTTATGTGTTTCCAATGGAGTCCCTTCTTAGTCAAGCCATTCTTCAAAATGTTGAGCCTCGTCACTAATAGGAGGGTTTGATGTTGGAGATGCTATAAGAAAACTCTGCATCTGCCTCTACAGATTCTTGTTCCCATTCACTTTCATTTGTGGCCACATCTTCTTAGATGTCATATCTTCTATTCTATGTTTTCTTCTTTTCTTCTTAGAAGATAGAGTGTCCTCTTGCCCTCTAATAGAGGAATTTCCCAAAGATTTCATCAAAAAATGCAGGGCCACAAAGGGTTATATGAAATATCAAGATCAGTTTCTCGTTTGTTCCCTGAGTGTAAGTAGTAAAAAGGAACAACGCCCTACAACATGCTAGGCCATATAAAAGCCCTTATGCATCACACACATGAAATCATGAATTCCAGTGCTCAGCAATTCACCCCAATTAAACACTTTCCTTTTACTCAAAATGCTTCCCTTTTACTCAACCCTACCATGTACTCTGCCATCCACATAGAAACATCTGAAGTTCTTCTTGCCCCAACCAACCTGTTTTTGATCAAATCCAATAGACATCTCCTTTCTTCGAGTGACCATGTATCCCTTCTTTAAGCCTTTGTTCGCTTTTGTCCACATCTTAGTGAGCTCAATAGTAGCTATATTGGTCTCACATAATGCATGCACTGCCAAGTCCTCATACACTTGTGTAGAGTTCATGGCAGTTTCTAAACCAAGGATCCTTTACAAGTACACCGATCTTTTAGTCAATGTGAATGTAATTCATGTAGTGCAGATATTATTTATTTTCCATTGCTAGAGGTTGACACCATCTAAACCAAGTACAGTTTGAAGCCATACACACTAAAATAAGGCATTTGTAAAGTTTTGTCTATATTGGCTTTACATAGGGCAGCCTTCAATTTGTTGTACCCCAAATTAAAAAATTTGCTACACTTAGGCATTTTGAAGAAATGAGTCAAAGTCTTGTTAAAATTGTCAAAAAAAGTCAAAACTAGAGATTTGCATGTCTTGTATAAGGGTCAAAAACTCAAAAATTTCAAAATTTGACGATCTAGGTCTGCTCAGAGTGACCAAGTCTACAAAACCTAGATCTAATTTTTTTGGCTCTAAATTTTAGGAAATTTTTTTTTTTAGAAACTTTATAAAAATAGAACCTTTTTTGGGTTTCTTTTGAAATAGATGCTGGCAAAATTTTCTAAAAAATAGAATGTTTGGCTTCTAGGGTTCAAACTAATTTTGATTGGTCAAAAATACTTACTCAACAAGCTGGTCTAGTCGAAATCACAAAAAGATCAATTTTGCCCTTGTGGCTCTATTCTTCTTTTTTCAGAAGGTTTTCAAGAGCTCCAAGGCCATCAATGGAGGTCAATCAACTGCCTGGTGTCAGATTCAGAGTCTTAGGCACTGCTCAGATAAAGAAGCTGCAACAAATGATCGAGGAATGAGGAACGGAGAATGGAAGTTTAAGTATCATGGAAACTGCAAAATATTGGCTAACTTTGGAAAATCCAGGCGCCCTTGCCCAGTAAAGGCGCCTTGAATTCTATGCCTTAGAGAATTTTTCATCTTCAACAATCAAGGCAACGGCAAACGTGAGGAATGAAGGGAAAAGTTGAAATTTGCAAAATAAAACTAACACTGCTAGTCATGGGTACCCCAGAAGGAGAAAGGCACCTAGTTTTTCAAGGCCTCAAATGATGGAATTAAGGTTGCTCATCCCAGACAATGTTGCTCAAAATCTTCTTAGCTCTACAATAAATCCATCCATGCAGTCATCTGATCAACCAGTCATCCAAAATTGAAGAATGAATGGAGAAGTCTCAACCGAGAGGCAAAATGCAAATCATGAAATCATCAAAAAATATTATGTCTGGAATTTTGGGCGCTCTAAGAAGAGAGGTGGTTTTGGAGGCTCAAATCCAACAATTAAGGTCTACCAAATCAGTCAATCTCTTCAGAATCATGCCAGCTTCGCAATAGATATCTCAGCAAAATCATCAAATCATTCAGCTGATGGAAAATTCAGATCAAATAGAGGCCATAACATGAGGTTTTCAAGAATGAAGGTTGAAAAAGAGCCAAAAATGGCTGTCTAGAACTCTAGGCGCCCCTGGAGGAGATAGGTGCCAAATGATTTGAAGGTCTAAAACATCAAATTTGTAGTTGTAGTCTCCAGCATGTCTCCTTCAGTTTTGATCAAGCTCTTCAACGCAATCGTCAGCAAGCTCATCAGAGTTGACAGTCATCAGATATCACCGACAGATCAGAGGGGTAAAACCATGAAAATGAAGAAGTCAAAGGCAAAAGGTTAAAAATTCTAAGTCTGGAAACATGGGCGCCCCAGGACGAGATAGGCATCCAAGCTTTTGATCCCCTAAACTCATCTTTTAAAGGATGCAACTCCCAAGAGACCCCTCTCAAAATCCTCTGAGCTCTCTGACAAGTCCAACCATCAATCAGAGCTTTGAATCATCCAGAAACAAGAATCCAGCAAAAGATCAGAAAGCAAGTGTAAAAGTTGAAAATCCAAAAAAAAAAAAACTGTCTGGAATTCTAGGTGCCCTAGGTAGCCAAGGGCGCCCAAACTTTTGAGGGCTTGAAATCAATTTTTAGAAGAAATCATCTCTAAAAGACCCTCCTCATAATTCATCAAGCTATCTAGTGAATCTGACAATCAGTCAATCGGGTCAATCTAGCTCACGGAATCGCGAAATCATCTGAAGGTGAGAAAATAAGCAAGAAAATGGAAAATGTAAAAATGTCTAACATTAGTTTTGTTGGACACCCCAGAGAGAGATAGGCGCCCATGATTTTGAAGGCCAAGATGGAGTTTTTATCAAAAGTTGCCTCCAAACAAACTCTATTAGATTCACTCAAGCTCCGCGACGGATCATTCTGCTAGTTCGCAACAATCACCAAGCATACAAAAATCAAGATCAAACTGAGGATAAAGATCAAACAAAAAGTTGGCCAAGGCTCAATGCCTCAGAAGAATTTTTCAAAATCTAATCTTTCAACATCAAAAAGTGTCCAAGTTCAACAAACCTGCTTAGGATTGGCTTCAAAAGTTTTAAAGCAAAGAATAAAGCATTTTATTTATTCTCAAAACTTATTTAAGGAGACTTTGGATTTCATTATTCACTTTTTGCAGGTTGGCATTCAAGAGCAAGAGAGGAGGAGACATAAAAAAAAAATTCTTTTCAGGATTCAAGAGCCAAAACGTGGTGCTTTTTCACAATTCTTCATATTTTCCGGATCAGCAAACAAAGGAGCTCGCTTTTTCATACTTTATTTCTCCAGGGCATCGATTTTCAAAAGAAGGGGGTCAATATTTTCCAATTTCAATAACTGGGGGTCAGCTTGGTTTTCAATTCCCTACAACTTTGGAAAATTTTCAAGTTTTCAAGAAACTGCTTTTTTCCCACATGTCCAAGAAATCTTCAGTATTTTCAGAATCTAATCATCTGGGTCCTTCTCAAACGTAATTCTTGACAAAACCCAGCTCTCAGCTTTTTTCGAGAGAATCCTAAAAATTTAGGGTTTGTTGCTTTTCCGACCAGCCATCAACATTTTTCAAAACAGACAATCTACATCTCTATGCAACGAGATTGTACACAAAACCCATATCTCCGATTATTTTTGAAAAATTTGTCATTTTGAAGAAGAAAAATCAGCAAGTTATTTTTAGTATTTGTGTTGAGCTTGTCCGAGCATAGTCAAGTTTACAGTCAAACTTCGAGTTTTTCAACATGGAGTACTCTCCCATCGAGTTCAGAACCAAACAAGTGTTGTATATGATTATCTAAACGGATGACATTGAGAAGTGTTGTACAATACACTTCCATTGAAAAATTAGAAAAAGTATCAAGTATATAAAAGTTGCGAAAGATATGCTAAAGCTAGAGGATTTATCTATAAAAGGTCATCATTTCAGTTGCAGAGCCATTGAAATTAGCAAGATTTGACAAAGAAGCTGAAGGTGTCAAAGATTTTCTAAGTTCGATTGCAAAGGGCAAAGAAATCCTAGAAAAGCGGAATATCGCTATAGATAATATCAATGCACCTGATAGAGATATAGTTTCCCGCTTTTTGGTAGATGTGGTTGAAATTTAAAGCAGCAACTTTCTATTCTTGTCTCAATTCTTATCCATTCTTTAAAGAAGAAGGAAATCAAAATGAAATAGTTGGCACTTTCCCTATTTTTAGGTTTTCATAGGTTTGTTAGATGCTTATCTTGTTTTAGGTTTTAGAAATAAAGCTTGCATGTTGGCAAGTCTTAGTTGTAAAAGCAAGGAGATTTTACGGTTCCCTACTCCTCTACTTGTGAATAAATAAGGGCAGCCTTGCCCATTTATTTTTAATGATACTTGTGATAACAAAACGTTGAGCCTACTAGTGCCTTCTAATTGTTATTCAATGTTGTTTAGAACAGTTATTGTGTTAACAAATTGTTAAGCCTATTTTGTTCAATTTCATGTTCACTTAGTGTAAGAGCAAGCTTGCATACCTCCTTTAGCTGCAAGATATTGTTCAGTACATGCGTTACTTGTGTCAATGTGTTCTGGTTGATTGCTAAACTATATGCCTATTTTGCTACAATTCAGCTGTCCCAGAAGTGTAATCCTTTGTTCCTAAGATTTGAGAAATAAAGTGTTGAGCCTACTTTGCCCTAATATAATGTCTCAGATATCCATTTAATTGTGTTATGTTTATGTGATCTCTATTTCAACTTATATTGAAATTTCAATAGATGTATGTTGGGAGAAAGATTGTTTAAGTATTTGTGTTGAAGAATCATTCCTCGTTCATTTCTAACTCTCATGCTCTGCATTTACTTGAGAAGTTAGTGTTAGTGTTTCTTAGATCAGATTGAATAATGAAAGCACTTAAAAGAATTGCAACACATAAGACAATGAACACACAAAGATACCCTGGGAAAACCCTCCTCTTGAGGGAGAAAAACCCAGCAATGAATCTCTTCAATAATATAGAACAATGGCAGAAATCTGCTTACAACACAAGCCCAGCAATGGCCAATAATGAATGCAATGAGGTCGCACCTCTTCTAGATGCACTAGATACAAATGAATGAGTTCTTCCTTGAAATCGGACCTGCTGCTACAAAGTGCGAAATCTGCTCTTAAGATAGATGCGAACTTGCTTGAGTGATTGGGTTATACAAAGACAAATGAGACCTTGTATTTATACAAGTGTGGCACCTCTTCAACATAGGTCGGCCCACATACAAGATAAATAATAAATGCATAAAGTCGGCTCAAGCCAAGACTAAGATATGTGAACCAAGAAGGGTCGGCCCTTTAGCATTTACATTTATTGTTTGGTATAAATTAAATAGCCTAGAGGCTATACATTTAATTTATTCTTTTCTTCTTGGGAAGTGCAGACCGAAGCTGCTCAATAACATCAACACTCCCTCTCAGCTAGGGATGAACTTCCATCTGCACAAGACACATCATATTAGAATGAAAACAAAATAGAATATCACCTCAATGTGATATTAACCATTATGGCTACTTCCATAGATGGTATAAAAAAATCATCACGGATTCCCTCACGTGATGTTGTCATGGAGTCACACACATGACATCCACCATAGCTTCTCCCAGAGGGTGGAAACAAGGGCTTTCACCTCAAATCTCTCTCAATAGAGAATTGCATTATCAAGGGCTTACACCTCAACTCTCTCTCAACAGAGAATTGCATTATCAAGGGCTTGCACCTCAACTCTCTCTCAGCAGAGAATTGCATTATCAATCAAGAATCACTGATTACTGAGACTCTTTCTCAGTCAAGGCTGCATTCTCCACCATACCAAGTTTCTCTCGGAAGTACACAAACTTAATCCTGGCGAGAGGCTTGGTGAGAATGTTTGCCGTTTGCTCTTCAGTGTCGATATACCTCAACTGTAGCTTTCCTTTGCACCATATCTCTAATATAGTGGTACTTGATCTCAACATGTTTTGTTCTGTCATGAAACACGGGATTGACAAATAGCTTCACACAGCTTTGATTATCACAGTGTATAATAGTAGGCTCCATTGATTGTCCAAACAATCCTGCAAGGAGCTAACGAAGCCACACTGCCTCACGAGCTGCCACACAAGCTGCTATATACTCTGCTTCAGTTGTACTCAAGGCCACTAAAGACTGTTTCCTGCTACACCAAGAGATCATAGCAGTCCCCAAACTGAAGCAACAACCAGAGGTACTTTTTCGATCTGAGACACATCCTGCCCAATCAGAATCAGTAAAACCATGCAGCTCCAAATCCACGTTTGAAGAATATCTCAACCCATATCCAATTGTGCCACATAAATATCTCAAGATATGTTTAGCTGCTACAAAATGTATTTGCTTTGGTTCACACATAAACTGGCTGTGTGCACTCACTGCATAGCAGATATCAGGTCTAGTGTTAACTAGATACATCAACGAACCAATCAACTGTCTATACATTGTAGAATCCACTGGTTCTGAACTAGCTGCAGCTTCTTTCAACTTATCTAGACTAGTCTCCATGGGTGTAGACATAGGTTTGCAGTCAATCATACCAAACCTTTTGAGAATGTCAACAATATACTTGCCTTGACTTAGAATCATCTCATCTGGCTTTTGCCAAACTTCTAAGCCAAGAAAGTAATGCATAAGACCTAGATTCTTCATCTCAAACTCTGAAGCTAATTCCTTCTTGCATTTTAGAATTAGATGTTCTTCACCAGTAATGATCAAGTCATCAACATATAAAACCAAAATCAATGCTTCACCATTTACTACTTTGAAGTAGAGGTTAGAATCTGCATCATTCTTTGAGAAACCCAGACTTGAAAGATACTGATCAATTCTTTCATACCAAGCACGAGGAGCTTGTTTAAGACCATACAAGGCCTTCTTCAGCTTGCAGACATGAGACTCTTTCCCATGCACCTCAAATCCTTCTGGTTGCTCAATGTAAACCTCTTCTTCTATTATGCCATTCAGAAAAGCTGTCTTTACATCCATTTGGTGAATCTTCCATCCTCTAGATGCAGCAATAGCAATGATGGTTCTAACAGACGTGTAACGAGCCACAGGAGCAAAAGTTTCTTCATAGTCAACTCCCTCTTTTTGTGAGAACCCTCTAGCCACAAATCTAGCCTTGTGTTTCTCAATGCTCCCATCAGCTGCATGCTTGATCTTGAAGAGCCACTTAGAAGACACCACAGATTTGTCTTTGGGTCTAGGAACTATATCCCAAACATCGTTCTTAAGTATGGACTGATACTCCTCAGTCATGGCATCCTTCCATACTTGTTGACTAGAAGCTTCTTCAACATTTGAAGGCTCTGACCCAATAATCTGACTCATCAAGGCGACATAACTAGAGAACTTGTGAGGTCTCTTGCTTTCTCTGAAAGCTCCTCTTGGAGCTGCAAAACTTTCTGCTTCCTGCATTGTCCTACGAGCCCAAAGAGGTCTTTTCTTTCCAATCACAATGTCTAGGGGCCCATCAGTAGGATCCAAAGGCTCAGCTGGATCAATATCTTCTTTAGATTCTGTATCCTCGTTTAGGTTCTCTGGAATATGGTCAACTTCCATATCTTGAGGAGGTTCTTCTTCATCAATCTCCATAGGAGTGCCTTTGGATCTTCTGTAAGCAACATCTTCCTCAAATGTGACATCTCTACTAATCTCAATAGACTTCTGTCCTGGAATGTATATCCTGTAAGCTTTTGATGTCTCACTGTAGCCTACAAGAATTCCTTTCTTCCCAGAAGGTTCTAGCTTTGTTCTCTTTTCCTTTGGAATATGAACATAGACTGGACAGCCAAAGATCCTCAAATGACTAACTTCAGGCTTCACGCCTGAGAATGCTTCTTCAGGAGTTTTATTCTCTAAGATCCTGTGGGGACTCCTGTTTTGAACATAGACGGCTGTTCTTGATGCTTCAGCCCAAAGAGAGATTTGTAAGTCTTGATCATGGATCATAGCTTTCACTGCTTCCACAATAGACCTATTCTTCCTTTTAGCAATACCATTTTGTTGTGGATTATAGGGAACACTAAGCTCCCTCTTAATCCCTGCTTCAATACAAAAGTCACGAAATGTGCCAGAAGTGTATTCTCCACCATTATCAAATCTCAATACCTTGATCCTTTTCCCAGACAGATTTTCAATCTGTGCTTTGAATTCTCTGAATCTTTCTAATACTTCTTCTGATTCTTTAGATCTCAAGAAATAAATCCAAGTCTTTCCAGAGTAATCATCAATGAAAATAATATAATACAAGAAACCACTAGATGATGCAATAGACATTGGACCACACAAATCAGAATGAATGAGATCAAGAATACATTTAGATCTACTTTCACTGGAATGAAATGTACCTTTTGTGTTCTTGCCTAGGGCACATCCCTTGCATGTACCTTCATGTTCTTGATCGAATTTCGGAAGACCGGTGACCATCTTCTCCATGATAGGTAGAGCACGAAAGTGAATGTGAGCCAATCTTCGATGCCAAAGATCACACATGCTGGTACTGTTATGCACAAGCGCTTGAAGAGGACGAGTGCACAGCCTGAAAGACATTCATGTCTAACTCCAATCACTTGAGCAGTTTTGAAGCTGGAGTTCTTTGCCCATATAAGAACTTTGCCTTTAGAGAAGGCAACTTGATAACCCTTGTCTTCTAATGCTGAAATTGAAACAAGGTTCCTCTTTATCCCTGGCACGAACAGTACATCATTCAACTCCAAAGAAATCCCAGAATCCAAGTGAAGAGTGGAATTTCCAATCCCTTTTACAGAATATCTAGCATCATCTCCAATAACAACTTGATCACTGGAGTTGCTTTCCACTAAGTTTGAAAGGTGACCCCTGAAACCGGTGATGTGCCTAGAAGCACCACTATCAATCAGCCAAATGTTAGAGTCAGTAGAAACATTGCTAGACAAGGCTGAATAAAACAAATAATCACTGGAATCCTTTTGTGGAGCGATTTCTTCAACATCTGCAGTGGCAACTTGATGCTTAGGTCGTTGAGGACAAACCCTCGCAAAGTGACCATACTTATCACAACGAAAACATTGAATCTTGGACATGTCTCGTTTCCTTTTGAAGGCAGGAGCATCATCATTTCCATCTCCTCGATTCCTCTTGAAGAATCCTTTCTTAAAGCCTTTTCCTTTGTTTGATGAATGAGAGGCAAGAACTTGTAAATCTTCATTCTTTGAACTTTGACCAATTCCCCTTGCTATTAGTCTTGACTCTTCTTGAATGCAGTCAATCCTCAATCGATCAAACTTGGGAAGTTCAGATCTTGCACTGATTCCTTGAATGAACACCTCCCATGAAAGCGGAAGACCATTGAGAGCAAGCATAGTCAGGTCTTTATCATCAATCATGTGGTCAATAGTAGAGAGCTGATCTCTTATCTCTGAAATCTTCATGAAGTATGTAATGACAGATTCTCCTTTCGCCATTCTCACATGATGAAGTTGTTGCTTTAGTGCGAGAGCTCGACTAGTGTTGTTGATTTCATACATCTCTTCCAAGGTTGTGAACATCTCTCTTGTTGTATCCAACTTGAAGACAATCAGTACAACATGATCCTTGACGGAATCAACCAATACTTTCTTTGCCCTAGTGTCTTTCTTCCTTCACTGCAATTTCTCTTCTTCCTCCTCAAGTTCAGGAACTTTTGTTTTCACGAACTCAGCTAAATCATTCTCCTCCAAAGTGAGCATGATTCTGAACCTCCATGATGTATAGTTCGAAATCCCTTCGAGTCTATCCTCGATTTTCAGACCGTTCACCATCTTGAATTTGAGAAATAAGAGATAGACTGAAAAAGAATAAGGTAAGTATTACACACTAAATCTGATCACGATCATTTTCACACCCGCTCTGATACCATGTTAGTGTTTCTTAGATCAGATTGAATAATGAAAGCACTTAAAAGAATTGCAACACATAAGACAATGAACACACAAAGATACCCTGGGAAAACCCTCCTCTTGAGGGAGAAAAACCCAGCAATGAATCTCTTCTATAATATAGAACAATGGCAGAAATCTGCTTACAACACAAGCCCAGCAATGGCCAATAATGAATGCAATGAGGTCGCACCTCTTCTAGATGCACTAGATACAAATGAATGAGTTCTTCCTTGAAATCGGACCTGCTGCTACAAAGTGCGAAATCTGCTCTTGAAGATAGATGCAAACTTGCTTGAGTGATTGGGTTATACAAAGACAAATGAGACCTTGTATTTATACAAGTGTGGCACCTCTTCAACATAGGTCGGCCCACATACAAGATAAATAATAAATGCATAAAGTCGGCTCAAGCCAAGACTAAGATATGTGAACCAAGAAGGGTCGGCCCTTTAGCATTTACATTTATTGTTTGGTATAAATTAAATAGCCTAGAGGCTATACATTTAATTTATTCTTTTCTTCTTGGGAAGTGCAGACCGAAGCTGCTCAATAACATCAACAGTTAGAAACCTCATTAGAGTAGGCTTAGTCGTAGTTGAACTTCATAAAGAGAAAACCAGCTAGACGCTTGAGTTTTATAACCTTGTGCTTTTAGCTGAACAAAAAGATTGGCAAATTAGTTTAGTTTACTTTCTTTAAGCAACATCAGCAAAGAGGGAGCTTCCCCTCCTAGTTCAAAGAGCAGTTTATTTGTGCATAGTTATCCGTTTCTAATTCACATACCAAAGGTGTGAATTGAAATGCCAACACAATTCATGGCCACCAAGTTTACTTGTCCACCACAACCAACACTCATTTCCTACTAAACCTTCCTAAATCAAGGTTATTACTGTAACACAGGTAATTGGTAAAAAATTTATGTATTAACAAATGAGCGAAGAGCTCATTAAATAATTTACAAAATGTACAGGAACATAAAGTTTCTAAAAAGAAACTTCAGATAAGATCGGAGACAATCTTATCAATATAAAATAAAATAAATTACATATTTGAGCATTAATAAATAACTAATATTATTTTAATACCCTCCCTTAATGCTCAATCTGTCAACTACACCAAGATGCCCTCTAAAGTTTACAAACTTATCTGTATTGAGCGACTTGGTGGGAATGTCTGTTGTCTGCTCCTCTGTGGAAACGTACAGCAATTGTACTGATCCGTCTTCAACAAGCTGCCGAATGAAGTGACAGTGAGTTTCCACATGCTTGGTTCTTTCATGGAAGACCGGATTTTTGGCCAATTTGAGAACCCCCTGATTATCACAGAACAAGGGAGTTGAACCTGCTTGAGGTATGTGCATATCCGCAAGCATCCGACGAAACCAAACTGCCTCACAAGCTGCCTTAATAGCTCCACGATACTCTGCTTCTGTCGAAGAGAGAGCCACTGCTTGCTACTTCTTACTAGTCCATGTGACTGCACCGGATCCCAAACTGAACACATACCCAGATGTTGATTTCCTGTCATCAACTGAACCTGCCCAATCTGAGTTTGTGAACCCACTAAGTCTAGAATCTTGACTTCGAGTGTACAAGAGTCCATAATCAAAAGTGCCCTTCACATAACGCAGCACACGCTTCGCGGCTACCTAATGATTAGCCTTGGGGGCTGTCATGAAGCGTGAAATGTAGCTCACTGCAAAACTGAGGTCAGGTCTAGTGGCAGTGAGATAAATGAGACTGCCCACTAGTTGCCTGAACAATGATTCATCAACTATCAGTGAGTCTGACTTAGCTGACATCTTAAGCCCTTTTTCCATGGGTGTGGAGGTAGGTTTGCAATCCTGCATTCGGAACTTATCTAGAAGACTTCGAGCATACTTGGACTGGGAGATGAATATACTGCTCTCTGTCTGCCAAACCTCAACACCTAAACAATAATGCAAAAGTCCCAAATCTATCATGTCAAATGTGCTGCACAAATCCTGTTTGATCTCAGTGATCAAATGTGTCGAACTGCCAGTAACAATCAAGTCATCCACATAGACAACAAGAAGAAGTATTTCACTACCAGTCTGTTTGACATACAAATTAGAGTCAGATGGACTCCTCTGAAAGCCATGTTCGGTGAGGTACTTGTCAATCTTGATGTACCACACTCGAGGAGCCTGTTTCAGACCATAGAGTGCTTTGACCAATCTGCACACCTTTTGTTCTTGACCAGCAACTTTGAAGCCTGGAGACTGCGTCATGTATACTTCTTCCTTCAACTCATCGTTGAGGAAAGCACTCTTAACCTCCATCTGATGGACTTTCCAACCAAACTGGGTTGCTAAGGCAAGGACGAGCCGTATGGTACTCATTTTGGTTGTAGGAGCAAAGGTCTCCTCGTAGTCAATGCCTTCTTTCTGTGAGAACCCCCTTGCAACTAGACGAGCTTTGTACTTGTCAAGAGTTTTGTTAGCTTTGTATTTCACCTTATACACCCATTTGTAGCTAATGGGTTTCTTCCCTGGAGGAAGATCAGAAAGGACCCAAGTGTGATTCTTCTGAAGACTCTAGTATTCAGACTCCATAGCCTTTTCCCACTCAGGAATTTCTTTAGCCTCTGAATATGTCTGAGGCTCATACACACTATGAATGTTGGCCATGAGAGCAAAATTAACTGTATGTTGTTGTTTGCTCTTGTTTCTGGATGATCTCCCCTCAATGAGCTCATCATCATGAAGATCTCCAATAGTCTTAGCCCGCCATTTAGGCATCTGAGAAGAAGTGCCAACATCCAATGCAACAGGAGGAGCTGGAACTGGTTGTGGATCTAGAACTGGTTCAGCAGGTAGAAAATCAAGATCATTCGGAGGAAAATCAGGTTGGGCATTATCAAAGATAGAATCTGCATCATCCCTCCCATCAGGTAGACCTAACGGAAGACGTACACCCAGATCAGAAGCCTTCAAAGGTTGATCCTCTGAATGTTGAACGGGCAAGGAAAGGTGAAACGGTCCTCGTTCTTCATCAAAAACAACAACCCGACTAAAGACAAGACGATCAATGTCCACATCAATTAGCCGGTAAGCCTTATGGTTGTCACTGTACCCTGTGAACATAAGCTTTTGACTCTTGGAATCCAACTTAGAACATTTGGCATCTGGAATCCATACATACGCCAAAGAGCCAAAAAAATTCAAATGACTGATCCTGGGTTTTCTACCAGTCCAAGCTTCTTCAGGAGTCTTCCTCTTAACGATATGAGTACATGACTGATTAAGGAGATAAACTGCAATAAAGACTGCTTCTGCCCAAAATTTGTTAGGAACACACTTGTGTTGCAACATGGAGCGGGCCATCTCAACAATTGTATGATTACGCCGCTCTACATCACCGTTTTGCTGAGGAGTGTAGGGTACGGTTAACTGACGTTTAATCCCATGAGTATCACAGAAGTTGGAGAATGCAGTAGAACAAAATTCCCCCCCATTATCTGACCTAAGAGTGATTATGCAAGAACTAGACTCTTTTTCTACTAAGGCCTTAAACTTCTAAAATACATTAAACACATCTGATTTTTGTTTAAGAAAGTACACCCACATCTTCCTACTGAAATCATCGACAAATAACAAGAAATATCTACAACCAGTAACAGAAGGAGTATTCATAGGCCCACAAATATCAGCATGAATTAATTGCAGTACCTTAGAAGCTCGCCACGAGTCACCATTTGGAAACGGTGTCTGATGTTGTTTCCCGGCCTGGCAAGCGCCACACACGTCGTGATGTTGAGTCTGAATGTCAGGTAGACTAGCTACAAGTCCCTCCCGAGCAAGCTGAGAGAGATAGTGCACATTCAAGTGCCCATACCGCTAATGCCATAAAATGGTGACAACAGAGTTTTTGGCTACCATGGCTAACTCCGGAGAATCACCTGTGTCCACAAGCCTGTAGAGACCATGATCCTCAATACCGACAGCTACTGTAGTGCGAGTCTCCCAATCAACAATAGAACATTTGTGCACACTGAAAACCACATCCAACTGAGGAGAATTCCGCATGATCTGACTGACTAAGAGAAGGTTGAGTTCCATGCCAGGAACGTAGTACACATTGAGGAATATGAGATTCCTCCCGCCAGACTGAATCTGAACAATGCCCTTACCGACAACTGTGTATTCTTCGCCTCCTCCAAAAACAACGGAGTCAGTGAATGGAGAGAAATCTATAAACCAGGCACGCCGATGAGTGAAATGTCGCGAAGCACCTGAATCTATGTACCAGGTAGAGGACTTAACATGGTCTGCAGGTCTTTTAGCCATAAAGGCGTAAAAAGCATTCCTTCTACTCAGTGTGCTCGGCAACATGGGCATTCTGCTAAAACCCTCCCTGCTTCTTTTGTTCAAAAGCCAAACGTGCACGGCAATCCTTCTTTATGTGACCAAATTTGTGACAATAATTGCACTGAATGTTCTTTTTCTTAGAGTTGTCCTGAGGGTGTCCTGAGCCTTTCTGCTGCGAAGGTTGATCTCTCCCTTTCTTCTTAAACTGAGTGTTAGCTGCAAAGGCCTGCTCTGTAGAGGATGATGAACCTCTGCTACCAAATTGTTGTTTCCAGCGGTCCTGCTGCAAAAGAATAGTGCAAAGTTTTGGAAACTTCAGGTCAACATTAGCAGACGTAATGTTGAGAGTCTCTATGAAATGTTCATAAGACTTAGGTAGGCTTTTTAGAGTGATCACGACCATGTCTTCTTCCTCCATTTTTCAACCAATAGCCTCTAGTTGATCTCGGATCTCCTGGATTTTGTTCAAATGCGCCTGCAGTGTTGTCTTCTCATCCATGACAATAGAAAACAGCATGTTTTTCAAGAAAAACGCACGACTTTTGTCAGAAGTTTCATTCAAACCCTTCAAGTGATCGCAAATCGCCTTCGATGATTTTCCAAGCGGAATCTGAGGTAGTTGATCATCCGTTACTGAAAGTTTGATAAGCATCACCGCTTCACGATTCTGCTCATCGAACTTCTCCTGGGCTTTGTCTGCAGTGGTGGGACGAGGAACATTGCCCAAAATCATCTAATCAAGGCAGCGGTATTCAAAGATAGTCATCATCCGTTGCTTCCAGGTGTTATAATTTATGTCGTTGAATCTTTGACTGCCTTCCAACATAATGTTGGTCAAACTCGCCATCTTCACGCTTTTCGAGGCACAAAAAATGAGGTACTAAGAAGAGGAATGCACTAAACTTGAGGCACGAGTTTCAATGCAAAAAATTGAGGTAGATCTGGTACAAAACTGCAGAAAGTACAATGTACGAATGGCACAAAATTCGAGGTACAGAAAATGATGCACCTAGAAAAATTCGAGACCAACCCAATTGAGCTCTTGAAAAACCCACCAATAATATGTAATCGAAAAAAATTTCCGAAGTGATTTGACTGGTCAAAACCCTAGTCGAAGTTGCAGGATGCCCTAGCCGACATGAAAGCTCAAAAAAAATTGCAGAAATGAGCTCGAATCCTTCAGAAAACGAAGCAAACAAAGAGCAAAAGCCTGGGCATCGCTGATGAAGATAAGAAATCACCACGAAATCGCCAAAAATCACCACTAAAAACACCAAAAATTGTGCCAAAGGAACATTTGAAAAACGTGTCCAAATGATGCATGAAAATCAGAAGAAATGATGCGTGAAGATAACAGAGATCACGCCAGAAATTGCGCCCACGAGATTGAGATCCGCGCTCAGAGAGAAAACAAAACGTGTCCTCTAGCTCTACAAAAAACACGAACGTGGGTGAAGAAAACCAGTGACGCGCGACCAAAAGAAAAACCAGAGACGCACAGCCAGAAAAAAAAAAATGCGTCTTTCTTCAAGAAAATGTCGACATGCAAGATCAGAACACACGGCCAGGAAACAAATCGATCCGAACCAAGAGGGCAAAATCCGTCACACAAACCTCTGAAACTCAAGCACCAACCGATTTCGAAAATTTCCACTGAAAAATTTTGTTATAAAAGAAATTTTCAGGATTGTAAAATTTTCAAAAAAAATCACTGTAGGCACTAAATTATTTCGAAAAATTTTAAATAAAATAATTTCAAAAAGAAATTATAAATTTTCGAAAAAAATTATTTTCCTGAACTCTGATACCATATTACTATAACACAGGTAATTGGTAAAATTTTTATGTATTAACAAATGAGCGAAGAGCTCATTAAATAATTTACAAAATGTACAGGAACAAAAAGTTTCCAAAACGAAACTTCAGATAAGATCAGAGACGATCTTATCAATATAAAATACAATAAATTACATATTTGAGCATTAATAAATAACTAATATTATTTTAATAAAGGTTTTGGGAGTTGGTCTTGCTTTTCTTGCTACATGTTTTTTGTTTTTTCTTCCCTTTCCCATCTGTACTTGGTAGCATTGTTTGCTAATATTTTATTCAAAGGGTTTGGCTTGAATGGTGTCAGAGTTAACCAATCTTCTCTTGCACTTCCATACTTCTCAAAGGCTTCATCAAGTATTGTTTTCCAAATCTATAGTTTTGGCATTGAAGAAGATGAACTGCCTGGGTTTTGCTGATTTTTATTTCTTTCAAACATCACTGCCTAAGCAAGAAACGAATTTTCAACTACAATGAATTTACTCAACCCCTGATTTAGCGGGATACTCCCTCCTACACTTGGTCCCTGAAACTTTATCAGTTCACCAAACATTTGAAGAAGTTGTTTTCCCTTGCCAGCCAGCTCGTCTTCCACTGGAAGTAAAAATGAACATTCTTCAATGACTGTTTCTTTCCAGTGAGCTAAAATGTACAGTGTGTGAATTCTTAACCACCCATACAACTGAATCAGATGTTAAGAACTGTATAAGCAAGTTGCAATTGCATTTTGATCAACCTTTTCACCCACCTTATTTAACTCCAACACATCTTAACTGGTCTTTGCTTGCAGGTCCTCTAATCACCCATGATACAGATGCTACAGAAGCCTGAAAATTTGTTTTTGCAGGCATCACTTCTTTCTAATAACTAATTCCACAATCATCAACATTTTCTGGACTGTGGCAAGTGTCTACTTTAAGAGTCAAAAGCCACAACACATGGTACAAAAAATATAGTGCAATATGGGGAAAATGCTGATAGACATGCATATTCTCATCGTGGCCTAAACTGAAAGAAGTTGTTTAAAAGATCATCCTCCTCCTGGTGAGAAGGCCTATGATTTAACAAAGAACTCAGTGTGATGTGATGATTCTGACTCCAGGATCTAGTGCTTCAAATATCCCAACTGTCAATATGCTTCCAGTTTCCTCTTCTACAAGACAATATGGATAGGCAGTGCAAGAGATTCAAAAGCTTCTTGTATATCATTTTACTTCCAAATCTCAGACCAGCAAACAACCTGCTAGTTGTGTGTCCTTGCTTTTCTAATACCTGAATTTTCCATTCAGTTATCACGAATACCTATGCTAGATTCTAGAATTAGCAGCATCTATTCTAATTGTGTCTATATTCTGCAGACACCAAATAATATATCATTTTGTATCTCTAATCAGTAAAATAGAAACATTGTGACGATTCTAAAAAACAAGATTAGAGAACGTACCCACAGGTAGCTTTTCTGAACATCTTATAATATTACACTCTCCTTTATAATTTAGGACATGGCTACATAAAATTTCATGATCTGGTGTAAGGATTTCTGTGTGATCCACAACATTACTCTGTATTTATTATCTCAGGACACTAAAAAGGCAAAACTTTTCTACAATTTTCTGGCCTTTTTTTCTTAATATAGTACCATAAATTTTGATCTTTAAAAAAGGTTTGTCTTCAACACAAACAATAGAACACTTACAATTATACAATCAAAGCATAAATAGAGTAGACTCAAAATAAGACTTGCTTGAATAAGCTTCCATGCTTTTAGCTTTGGGCTGTCACCTATTGTTTCTTGACACATTGGCACCCATTTTTTATTGTCTTGCTATCGTTAGTTGTTCTACTTTTGATCCCCACTGACCTACTTGGTCATTAATAGACAGTAAAATAATTTAGTTGTTTCTTTCATATAGATTACTTTACAAGCATATTATAAAAAAATTACTATTTTCCAACATAAAAAAGAGAGTAAGGGAACATACTAAGTTTAGTACCTCAATCAATGGATTTGAAGAGCCCATTTGCACCAACAACGAAGTGTCACAAGTAGATGACTTTGACATAATAGGGGATCCAAGACCACTGCCAAAATTTACTTTATCCCTCACTCTAGAAGCAAAAAAGAACAAGACATAAGATTCACTGATCTCATCTATATATTCAGCACATAAGCATAATTATTTATTAAAAAAATGTTTACTAAAAATTTCATAGCCAATTCAGAATACCAAAGGATCCAAAGTAAAATTGGTATTAGCAATCATCAACCATCACTCAATTCACAATGCACATAGATTATGTGAAGACAAAACAACCCAAAAATGTTGTACCAATCTAAAACCCAATGTTTGTACCATAACTTCCAAACTTAGACTCAACTCAGACTCAACAAACTAAAAATTTCTGACTCGGCACAAACTTGGCAAAACTAAGAAACTTAAAAAATACTTAAATTTTTTAAAATATGTAAATTTATGAAAAACACAGCTACAAAATGTATCAAATGAGTTTGGTGGGGGTTTGGGTGCAACAGTCCCACCACCAAGCCCAACTGAAGCCCTTCTAAACGACACAGACCTTCGTGGTGCACCATTTTCATAATTTTTAAACAGGCAAGAATCCAAGTATTTTCACTTCAAATTGCACAAGAATATTCAAATGCCAAAAAACCATGTTTATACCATGCTTTTGGTGCCTTATTGCCGTGTTGGGCTACCTATTCTTCGTCTGGTGAGTTGCATGCATGGACTTGCCAAGTTTCAGAGAATACTTGCCAAATTTTCCCTGTGAGTACTCAGCTGCTCAAAAAACTTGCAGTTTGTATACTATGGTGTGTACTACTTGATGTTTGTTTTACATCGACTTATCATTACTTGTGTGACAAATCAAGGTCAATTGTAGTGTTTTCCAGTAAATTGGTAAGGTTGTAATGTCAAAGTTCAGTATTTCAACTCACTCACTCTTGCAGATTGCTTGAGGTTGCATTATTTTAGTTGAAAATGATGGAGTCCCTGTAGGTGATGATTGCAATAGTAGAAAGAGAAAGAAAAGGTAGCTAAACTTGAAGCTGAAAAAGAATAGATTGGCAAATGATTAAAAGAACTCCATCAAGCACGTTTTTGTCATAGTGTTGTCACTTAAAGACTCCTTCAGCATATTATAAAGATGGCAAAATCATCCGAGACCCACAGTCAGGAAAATTCAGTTGAAAAACACTCAATGTTGGCAACCATATCAGTGAATGGCACCTGGCGAACAAGGGAAAGGGAGACTGAGTCGAAGAGGCACACTTTTAGAGTGGTAACACCTGTCTAAAATTCCAACTGCAAGCATAAAATGGCAGATTGATTAGTGAATCACACCCAGTCAAAAGTAGTGAAGAGGAGACTTTTTCAGTGCATGTTTGAGGTGGTGGTGCAAATATAAAATCATGCCCAAGGAATGGGATTTAAGTGATTTGCACACAAGGAAAAATAAAGAGGTCAACACACAAATCAGGTGACATGGACATGGATAAACCATGAGATAAAATGGTATTCTGATTAAGTGAAACATGCCTTATTTTTGGCAAATATGTATGTGAACAGCGTTGCAAATCACGAAGGGATTAAAGAACAAGTTAAGTGGTGTTGCAAGTAGAAAAAGGCACCTAAAATGTGGCCATTCCTTTATGAAATTGGACCAAGCACAAAAGCATCTAAAACTAAAATTATGTAGCACTTTTGTAAAGTTCATGCCATCTAATAATTCCTCCAGACATGCTTTAGTTTTTTCATTTTTAACGTAAAGTTCTGCCCTGCTAAGTTGAGGTGTTGCTCTAATAAATTTTCCTTTCTGATTTCAGTTGACCATGCTATTTTTTAAATGCCTATGATCACAAAAAGGTAGCAATCTTCTAATAATAGTCCATCTAAGTGCTCATGTGCTAAGTTGCCAAATTGGGTACGGGTACGGGTATGGTACACCAGTACGACAATTTTTTTGGTGGAAGTGGGTACGTTTGGGTATGTCCGTACATAAAACATATAAAAATCATAGATATAGACATATTTGCAGCCTATAAAGTAAAAACAAGAATTAATATTTTACAAAATACAAATGTGTATATTAAATTATTAATATAATTTATAATACTAATTATATTATATTATTATAATAATATTAATATATATACTTAATATTATATAATATTATGTTATTAAATAAATTAATAATAATATTATAATATGAATACGTAGTGGTCCTATATTATAAATTTAAAATTTATAAATTATAAATGTATAATATAATAATAAATTTATATAACAATAATATAATGAATTTATAAACTATGTCTATAAATTACACAACATAGAAAAAGATTTAAAAGAAAAAATTAAAAAACAAAACGCGCGCGCAGATGTGGAAGATTTCACTGCTGCAACCACCCGCAATCACCTACAAGTTGCTACAATCAACCACCTGCAACCTGGAAGAAATCGCCCACCACTTGGAAGAAATCGCCGTGTCAGAAAAATAGCGTGCTTAGGGTTTTTGCGCAGAACAAAACAAGAAAAAATGATGGGCGCAGAACAAAATCAATGTGTTTAGGGTTTTTCAGCTTTTTTTACACAAAAATGTTGCAAAAAGGTTTCGAAACCCGTGCCAAACACATTGGAAACTCTGCAAAACGCCACCTCAACATGAAAACGGCAAGAAAAATGCAGATGTATTTCAGACACAAAATCCTGCACCCTGTCCGATTCCTCAACGATTTTGGTAGGTATCCGTTTGCATACGTATCCATACCCGGAATCAGCAGGGTAAAGAGCCGATTCTGGTAACTTAGCTCATGTGTGAAGAAGGCCATCCATTCAAGATTCACCAAACAAATTGCATCTGCTGTTCATAGCAGAAACTGGGCATATTTTCTGACTACTGAAGGTTTATGAAGTATTTTCAGTGCCAATTAGAAAAGTTGTTCAAGGGTGAAAATGGTTGATTTCCCAGTATTTCAAATTCAACGTCAAAGAAGACTTTTTTAAAGTGTTTTCTAAGAAAAATTGATGGGACTGACGATGATGGCAATAGATAAAGAATGGTTTTCAGTGTATTTATAGTTGTGATTTTTAGGAACAAAGACAAATTTCCTTTAATCTTACAAGTTCAAGTTTTAGTTTCCAATGCCATAGTTGTGGGTCTCCCAAAATTAATCAAGAACTAGGAAAAGATCCATCAAAATCATCTAAAGCTGCCTATCCAGAAATCTATTTTTAGCTCACACAAAAAATAATAGCCGTCACTTTTTTCAGAGGAAAAAGCATATTCAGGGATGTGTTCTTTTTAGCCAGAGCTATTTATAGCTCATAACATTTTTAACTTTCATCTAAGTTTACCATTCTCTATTTTTAGTTCAAAGTTAGATATTCTTAAAAAAAATCTCTATAGATCTCTTAGCATGAGAGATATGCAAGCACAAAGTGATACTTTGTAATAATAAATGGAGGTTGCATGGTTTTAGATTTAGAATTACTGGAAAGAATATTGCTTAGCAAAAGTTGCATCGTATTCAATCAGTTAGTAGCTATAGCTGAAGTCGCAGTTAATTTCCTTCTTTCAATTATCATGCTAGCTTTGTAAACATTTAGAATAAATACAGTTTGCACTTAGATTTCTTAATTGTATTCTCAACCTACTTGTTGCTGAAACTGTTGTTCATCGAGTATTTATTATTGTTAATCCAAAATTCATTATTCATTTAATAAAATTTATTATACCAAATTTGTAAGCTTTGTATTGCAAGTCTATTCGAAGGTGGAGATCATGGCTTTGTACCAATCTTTTAATTTTACTTAACAAAGCATCCATGCTTGTGTTTAACCTATCCAATCATTTTGTGTATTTGTATTGTTCAATATTTGCTTTTAATTAAACAGCGTAAAAATGTAGTAACTGTAGGGTTTTCTTTCAGTCAAAAAACATAAAATCATTTTTCCTTGTGTTAGGTGCAAGTCAACCTTTTACCCTAGGTGAACCTAAAAAGATACACATTAAGTTTTATTCTATGAGATCATAAACCAGCTCAGAAAACATTGTAAAGATTGCAAATAGAAAGTATATATTATGCAAATTATTTTAGTTTTTATTCACAGGGAGTTTCCCTTTCTGATTTTAAGAGTAGTTCTACTACACATCTGTCCAATTTTATGTTGCATTAAAAGGTGCAAATTGAGATGCTAACAATTTTTTGGCACCTACCATGGGGCAAAAGGAAAAATATTTAGCAAGCTATTATTTCACAACAAATAACAAGATTAAGGCTAAGGGTAAAATGGAGATTAAGGCTAATTTGCAAGCAGGCTGTAGTGGTAAAAGCCCTAATCTTACCCCTGATAATGCTAATGATAGCCATATTTTCTCTCCTCAAGATTTGTCCGAGGATATCCCACAGCTGAACACTAATAAAGAGGATATATATAATGTTTTGGGGTTAGCTAAGGATGGGGTGGTGGGTCAATTTCGTTTAATCAAATGGTTTTTTCTTGAACTGAATCAGATTAACGTTAAGCTAAGATCAATGCAGAATTAAATTGATGCCAAAGGGGATTCGAAGGATTCTATGAATGCAAAGAATGAGGAAAAGGAGATTCATCTGGCAATGGAAGCTATTATGACTGAAGTCAGTTTAATGAAAGATGATCATGAAAACTGGGTCCAGGGTTTGGAAGAAAAACTGATGCAGATTAATCAAAACCTAGAAAGGGTCATTAAAATTAGCCAGTGCACCATTCAGAACAGCGCTGAAGGTATTCATATCCTTACTGAGAAATTGAGGGAGCTCAGGTAAGACCAAGTTAACGATGCCTCCATTGTTGCTTGGAAGACGGAGAAGGATCACAAAGCTAAGGGAAAACAAAGCCACATCAAGCAAAAAGGACCAAGTATGCACACAAGGGGAAAGGAGAAATCTTTCCAAGAAGAGAAGAATGATTTGTTGAGCTTGGTAGATCTTCATTTGCTGAGCTTGGTAGATCTTCATCAGAGCTTCTATCAGCAAGAGCTGGAAGCAGCTAATACCCTTAAAGAATTACAGTAGTTCTATTGTTTGTTTCTAGCTGTTTAGTTGTTGTTTACTGGTAGGTTAGTTGTTGGTTCTCTGGCTTTTTGTTTAGACTGCTTTGGACTTTTGGGTTTCAAATCCCCTGTAAACCCGGTTTGGTTGCAGATGTGTTTTTTTGAACATTATTATTCCTGCATTTTGTGTAAGGATTTTGAGTCCCTTTAAAACCTGTTTTACCTTAATCAAAAACAAATAACAACTTGGAATCATCTTGCTCCTATTTTGCAACCTAAATTGAATTGGATTGAACAAGATTAGGAAGATATATTGGATAGTCTAAGGCACTTTGTTTTTATCAAAAGAAAAGTCCTACACATTAGAGAATAGCAACAACCATTCTAGAAAAACAAGAGCAGGAAGCAAACCTTGCAATAAAAGGACTACTCTTACCTCCTACTACTTGGAATTAAAGAAATCTAGCTTTTAAAGTCTACACACTATCAAGGAGGGCAAGTCTCACAAATCAAGTTTCTCAAATTCTTCATCCTTCTTCTATCAGCATAGGCTCTTCTTTTGCAAGAGTTCCAAAACTTATTGAAATTTTCACAACTTTGAGAAAAGAACCACTTCAAATGATGGGTGCCAATGACAACAATGGTGGAAATGGTGAAATCGCAATAATCAACATATATAAATACATAATATTGACACATTCAATATTGACAGACTCTATATCTAAGCTTTAGATAATGTCATGTCATTTCTAGTAATGAATGTTCTGGGATTATCTCGTACAAAAAAATTTGGTGAGTTTTACTCCCGTGAGTCAAGATCAATGTCCTAGCCAAACAATTAAAAGATACCCAAATAGCTCTCGTTGCACATCTAGTTAAGTGCATCATGATGACTATATTGTAGTAGATATACAAGCTAGCTACGGAATGTTGCTGAACCATAATTTTTACAAAGATCTAGGCAAAGAAATCCAATTAGATTGGTCTTCAACAACCATTCCTATCAAAGACAAAAAAGTCAAGTTAGAGCTAGAGCATAAGTCTTTACAATTTTGAAGTCACAAGATCCTTATGCCTAAATTCTATACCAAGTAATGGGTCCCAAAACTTACATGATGGTGGTTCATGAAGAAATCAATAAACAAGCATTGGTTTGTTTCATGCAAGTTCAAGAGGAGGAGCCAGGGCAATGGGCTATATAGTTTGATGGAAGTTGTTCTACAATGGGTTCAAGTGCTAGAGTTGTGCTAATACCTGCAAATGGTAAGTTATACCCTTTTGCTTACCACTTGCAATTTGATTGTACTAATCATTCTACCGAGTATGAGGCACTTTTGTTGGGCC
Source organism: Sequoiadendron giganteum (assembly GCA_007115665.2). Classification (NCBI taxonomy): domain Eukaryota; kingdom Viridiplantae; phylum Streptophyta; class Pinopsida; order Cupressales; family Cupressaceae; genus Sequoiadendron; species Sequoiadendron giganteum. Next base: position 148,230,537 of record VCHN02000014.1, on the reverse strand, counting down.
TTAAGAATGCTTACAGCATGAAAAACAAATTATTAAATGTAGAAGATGCAGAATTGATTGTTAAAAAAATTAAAAAACAGTTCCAAGTCAAAAAGGATCGGCTTCAACATTATAGAAATCAAGTGTGGGATGCTACAAAATGATTTGATGTTTTTTCTATTGAATACCTTCCCACATGAAGAGAATAGTAGAGTTGATGCTCTTGTTGTTTCAGCTTTTCTTTGTTCATGTCACATTCAAATTTTTGGCAAACTGCATTCACTATTGAATTAATCTATCAGTAAACAGTGTTGAATAATGCAGATAACTAGAAAAAATTTTAATGATGGGTCTTCATATTATTAATTTCCTAAAAATTAATGATCATTTTGACAGTTTTCTCTTTGATAGTAGTTCTTTGACCTATCATGAATCAATGACACAAGTTTAAAAAAGACGTTTCAATGTGAGAGAATTCTAGTGAAGTTGCAAAGTAGCTATTTTGAGCTATCTCTAATTTTTATCCAATGTGCTATTTTGAGAAAACTCTATTTTTAGGAGAAGTCTAATCTTAAATCTCTTTACATGCAAGTGATGAAAATTTTGGATAATCTTTTATTAGGTTTGTAATAATCTTAACCATCAATTTGAATGACTATTGCATGGTTTTTTATTTAGCATTAGTGAATAGGATTTTATAATAAAATTAATTGAATATAAGGCTTACCTTTAGTAATAAAATCACCCTAGTGACTTGATGGTGTGTTATAAAGGCAGTTATTAAGTTATTGTTCAGTTACATCTCTCAAGTCTATATAAGGAGATAAACTCTTTCTGTAATCAACAAACCAATATATCATTATATAATTTTGTGTTACTCTATATATCTCATTTTGTGCTCATGGCTTATTTTTATATGGTATTAGAGTGGGATAGCCTTTTACCTGAGCTGGGTTGATTGTTTATGTGATAGTTGTATTTGCTACAAATGCTCACAGCCCACTATTATGTATTTTCACTCCCTCTACATTCCTCTTGCAACCTTTGTCTATCGAAATCCACGACATTCATTGTAAAGACATGAACAATTTTTTTATACCAAATGTTTTGCAATTTTTACAATGTTTGATGCACAGGAATTTTGTCAAACAGTTGGTGGAACATTGTACCCAATAACTCTGAGTTTAGAGCTTAGGAACAGCTGCAACTATATTTAATTATCATGGGCATATTTACAAACATTTGCAGGCACTAAATAATTCATGGGCATTTTAACAAACAGTTGTCATGCATCACTTTTCATAGAAAAAATTTCAAACAATTGGCCAACACTTTATATAGGCTGATACATACCCTATAAAATTGACACAAATAGCATACTTGCTGGGTTATTTGCAAAAGCATTGGGACTACTGTAGCTATAAATCCAAATAATGAAGTACTTTGTATATTGAAATATGGTTATTGACAGCATGTGTGACTTCAGTTTGCTGCTGTGCTCAAAAGATGATATAAATCTTGCTGTTGATGTGCAATGGCCATTAGCCGGGGAAGTTCCAGACTTGTAAACTGCTGTTCCAAATTATTTTGGACTATAGCTGCATACGACTGATGTAAATTCCCATATATATACTGCTATATCTAGTAATTGTGATAGCATTTTGTTTAATTCTGCTAACCTTATACCTGTGTTGGCTTCTGGAAATTAAATACCAAATAAGTTTGCTGGCTGTTGGTGTTTAAAAGAGTTATACCTGAAATAGGAGTCTTCCAAAGTTAAGCGATTACTTTCTTTTAAAAAATTCAAACACCACCCTATATTGTATGGCAGCCCTTAGAGTCCTAAATAGGTCCTAACTCTTCCAAAACGTCCAACATGTAATCCGAAGTGGATGCATACGACTGATGTAAATTCCCATACATATACTGCTATATCTAGTAATTGTGATAGCATTTTGTTTAATTCTGCTAACCTTATACCTGTGTTGGCTTCTGGGAATTAAATACCAAAAAAGTTTGCTGGCTGTTGATGTTTAAAAGAGTTATACCTGAAATAGGAATCTTCCAAAGTTAAGCGATTACTTTCTTTTAAAAAATTCAAACACCACCCTATATTGTACGGCAGCCCTTAGAGTCCTAAATAGGTCCTACCTCTTCCAAAAAGTCCAACATGTAAATCCAAAGTGGCACTGCCTTTTAATTAAACCTCACAATAGGAGAGGTAGTAAGTAGAAGGAAAAGCACGTGGATGAAGCAAAATAACAAGTGGTTGGGTAAATGGGGTATCGGCATAGATAATTGTCCAAATAACATTAAGGCAATCAAAATGTGTGTGCATCAAAAAGTTAAAGAAAGCATGTGGGAAAGGGACTTATCAAGGAAAAGAGAATATTACATCAAGCACTTTAATCCCTCATATGACCATTCTCAAAAGGACTATATAGGTGCGGAAATAAAATGGAAAGCGAAAATGCTTATTTTTCAACTAAGGACTAGCTCGCACCAACTGCGGTGTGAAACTGGAAGATGGACAACACCCAAAGAAGAGTGGGCTAATAGGATATGCAGGTTTTGTACTTTAAAGCATGTTGAGACAGAATGGCATTACATCATGGAATGTCCAGCTTATATGGATATTCGGGCCAATTATATTGAGATCCTAAATGTCGACAATCTTTACAGTCTGTTTGAGGCGGAGAAAATATCAAAAAGTGTTGATTACTTGATAAAAATACATAGCAAAAGATTCAAGATCCAGAAGGAAAGAGAGACCAAGTAATTGTTGGGCGGTGGCTTTTGTTTCGGGCTGTTGTGTAATTTCCTTTCTGTTGTTGTTCCATGGATCCCATAGGCTGTTTGGCCTCGTGGACGTGATTAAAAATCTTCATTCATTCAATGTTCCTAAATAGGCAAATCGAACATGTGGTAGAGACCTAACGATATTTAAACTCCTCCAAAAAGGGGAGATTACTTTTTTCTTTGGTTTTAAATCCTCCTCAAATCTGAGCAGCTGGGAGAATAGAGTCCCAAAGACATAAGGACTTTGCAATTAAACCAACATTGACACTTAACTTTTCCACGCCTCCTCAACTCCCTTATAAAAGATTGCGTCCTACTTTCAAACATAGGAACTTATTTATCAAATGACCAGAAAAATATATAACAAATCTTCTTTTTTTACAAATTAATTTTGCTTGCAAATCTGACAAAACCTGTGAAAGATAAATCGATTTTCTCCCAAAACCCTTTTTGCAAACATGCAACACCTGGGCAACTTTTGTGTGAAAATGCTCCAATGGAATCCGAGGGCTTTCGTCCCCAAATCCCAAATCTTCAACACATCGTTGATCCCTAGTTGCAATCACACTACCTTTCGGGTTTTCATCCGTCAAGGAAACCACTAGGGTTTTCGTCCCTCCAATGAGAAATCTAGCCACAAGCACAAATCTCCAAAGAGAAATAAACAATACACTGAATGAATGAAATGAACCACTTCAGCCCTTTTTATAAACTCTTCGCGAACTTCTTAGAATTTAATATTTTAAATTACCTTTTTAAAATAATAATCCTTATTACTCCAATTTAAGCCATCTTTTAATTTATGCTTTTTTGACAACTTACAATTAATTGTTTAATTATTAAATATTCCGCGCACAACCAATTGAAGATGCAAAAAATACAAAAACAGTCTGAAAGTGAAATCTAAAGGTGTCAAAATACTTAGGAGCTCATCGAGAATCCAACTTACTAAAAATAGACACTGTCCAAAAATAGCATTTTCCTCTAAGAAGTTTGGAGTGTACCAAAAAAGGTGAAACCACCCTTGAAAAGCGTCAATGGACTCAACATGATCCCCAGAACTCATTGCCACTGTCAAAACTCTTAATCGATAAGGGTGTCGCTCTCCAAGAAAGTTGGAGTTCACTAGGAATTTTGGAAAGGCCAAAAGAGGGACACTAGATTCATGACTACAAGAGCCCATGCAACTGGAAGTCCTCAATTTTACTGGTCCACAAACTTTGATTTCGAGATTTTTCACATCAAAACACAATTTTCCAACACATGATTTAATAACAATCGAGTGGTGTATTGTTGCAGCACCATGTGAGCAACATGATTTGTAGATGTCATGATTTTAGACATGATGACAGTTGTGATTTCCAATTTCATTTGCACGATTCTTACAATGGTCAAGCTCATGTTTTTGCTACGTTTGGGTACAATTTTTGTAAGCATTTTAATTCTTTAAAATTTCTTGAAAAATCTTGTAATTTCAATGTTTGCATTCAAATTACTTTAAAGAAATCTGCAGTTCTTTATGCACACATGACCTAACCTCTATGTTTACTAGTGATAGAGAAAAAGTAAACCCTTTGCCACCCATTTAAAGAGACTCAACATTCACATTTTATTTTTTGTTAGAATGGGAATTCCATGAGAAAAAACATGCTAGCCTCAATTTCCATACTCTGAAAGTAAAAATCTAGAAGCAACTGAAGAACATGAACTTGTGGGAAATAGTAAATGGGAATGAGAAACTACCTACACATACAAATAAGTTATTGGATTGGCAGAGCAAAGATGATAAAGCCAAAGCCATTATTGGTCTTGCCATAGTTGAAAAAATCGCAGAAAAATCGCAGCACTCGCGAGTAACCGCGTGTTAGCTAATGGGGCGAGTAAACCGCTTGAATACTTGACGTCGTGTTTTATGAAAACGCGCAGCAATTTAACCTTGAAAACCCGCAAAAAAACACACGTTTTTCAGGAAAACGTAGCCAAAAAATTAAACCATCACGTTTTTTTTAAACCCTAATTTTTTCGACTAAAAAACTCAACGAAAATTATTCTCACGCTGTGACGCAGGGCAAGCAAGTAAAATGACGGCAAGAGAAAAAACGAGGGCAGAAAAAACCGACACCAGGAAAGAAATCAATCTTATTAAAAAAAACAACAGTGGCAAGAAAAACGATTCTTGCAAGTATTTTATTTAACTCATCTCTGTTTTTGCTTCTTCTTGTAGGTATTTTCGAAAATATTTGCAGCGATTGTGATAAATTTGTTTCATTTATTTTTTTATATTGTGTTTAAATTTTAATAAAATCAATATGTATAAATTCGTTATATTGTATAACTTATAAATTTATAATAATGATGTGTTTAATCACTTTAAATTTTAATAATGTGTTTCAATTTTAATAAATGTTTTTCAAATTATTTATTCCTTTCCTTTTATTGAAAAGGATTTTCTTTTAATATTAGACAATATTTTTTAAATGAAATTGATTTAGGATTTTCAATAATATTAAATTTTAATGTTCAAGAAAAAATTACATCCAAAATTTTTATCATAAGCATTATATTTTTTAATTATTCTTTATTTATCAAGACAATGATAATATTAATAAATGCAAATATCATTGCCCTTTATATTTGAAAATGACTTAAATTAAAAATATAGAGAGATAATAGAGTTGTATTTAATTAAAGTCTGAAAAAAGAAGTCATAATTCATTTTTCATTAGTTAAACTTTATTCAATGAATATTAACAAATAAAAACATCATGGTTATAAACTTATATAGACTTCAGTTAAAATTTTGATAAAAATATACAATTTTTGTGCTTGACTTTTTAATCAAAATACTGTGTTTTTGAAGAATATTTTAAAAAATTGTGTATTTTCAAATGTTCAATAAATTTGTCGAGTTATTGCCGAGTTTTTCCCCGAGTTTTTGCCGAGTCTCAAGTTTTCAAAAATTTTGGGCCTGCTGAGTTATTGCCGAGTCCGAGTTTTTCAACTATGGGTCTTGCGCTCTTTGATTCTAAGTTACATCATATAGATCTAGAAAAATCATCCAAGGAAATCTAAGAAATTCTGAACAAAGTATTTAGAAAAGAAATAATTAATGCAAAGTTTGTTCTAAAGCTTTAATTATTCAAATTCAAGATGATTGACAAAGTCACTATGTCTAGCACATAAGCAATCTGAGATCTCCTGTTGTACAACTAGCAAATGTTAATGCTACTATAGATGATAAGGATACCAAAGCCATTTTGTTAAATAGTCTACCGTCTAAGTATTCCAATATCATTTTACCTGCAATCAAATGCCTTCTCAAACTCTAAAAGATATGATTTCAATTCTCTTTGCTAAAGAAAAGAGAACAACTACAAAAGATATAGAAGATGATCCTCAAGCTGAGAGTGTTTTATAATCAAGAAACAATCGTAGAAGATCAAATAAAGATGAAGGGGGGATTGATTGTTATTGCTAAAAGAAAATAGATCACATAGCCTAGAACTGAAGAATTCAAGCCAATGATGTTCTCAAAGGAAAGTTCCTAAATAACCTAAATGTAGCTAATTTAGCTATTACTGAAGCTCCATCAGATGTTGCCAATGTTAAAGAATTTGTCGATGAAGAATTCATATATTAAGAAGTTCACACTTTGAATCCAAGAAGGGATCTAGTGTAGATGAAATTTAGTATCAATGGCTACCTAGATAGTTTGGGAGTTTGTGTATGTCAAGAATTATAACCTTCTGAGGGTCATGAGACGACTTGATGGAGCACTACGGATGTAGCTCAACATGGATAATTGTCCAATAATTTAAAAGATACGCAATTTGAGAGTTTGGGAAGGTGAATTCCAAGAATTTAGGAATTTAGCTCAAGAGCTACACCTTTACAAGGGTTACAGGGCAGCATAATGGAGTTCTACCAAGTCAAGAACTATTTTCAAAGCAATACTTCTAAGGAATGTGTGGTTCTATTTTTTATTTTCTTTCAATGTGTTTTGTCTTCAACTTGTATGTTTTTTCTTTTACTGTTGTATGCCTTAAGAGGGAATGTTAGAATATAAGGCTTACCTTTTGTTATAAACTCACCCTAGTGGCTTAATGGTGTGTAACAACAATAAATTATTAAGTTACTGTTCAATCACATCTCTCAAGTTCTATATGGGGAGATGAACCCCAATTGTAACCAACACATCAACATATCAAAATTTTATATTGTGTTACTCTCTGTAAATGTTGTTTTGTGTCCGTTGATTATTTTTTAATTAAAAATAGCATGCCATGCAAGCAATAAGTAGTTAAGAGTTGAAGTAGCAATTTATTTCTTTGATTTATTCTCATGCAAGGCTTTATAACCTTATAAATGCCATTTTGCATATAGCTTCTTAATAGCGTTTTTCAAGCCTACATGTTGTTATATTTGTTCTCCACCGAGTTCCTACTTTTGATTTTCAATTGTCTTGGGTTGAGTACAATTTTGTAAGCTTTGTATTGCAAATATCATCAGAAGAAGTCTTGCAACTTGGTGTGTAATTCTTCCGTGTTTAATGTTTGTGTGTTTCCAATCTGATCTTGTTTCAATTATGATTTTTTATCTCTATGTTTAATTGAAAATCGTAAGCATGCTTAATTGTGTTAGATTATTTTCTACAATAAATAGATTTATACAAAAAATCTCCTGTCTAGTGTAAAAATGTTGAATTGCCTTGTGCCTCATAATCAGAAAAAAAAAAAGATAGGTTTTAATTTCAATTGTTTGCATTGCAAGTCTTTAGATCTAGGCCAAAGGAAGCTTCCCCTTATAATTCAATAAACAGTTTACCATACACACTGTTCTATTTTGTGTCACATTAAAAGGTGTGAATTAAAACGTTAACAGAAAACTGCATAAATTTAAAAATACTATGTCAAAGAAAGTTACAATCCAGGGATAATAGAGGTTGCTGCAAATCAAGTTCTACTTTTTATTTTTTAACATTCAAAGTAGTTGAACAAAACAAGGGCAAGAAAGTGATGATCACATACATACCCACTACAGTTGTCAAGATCAGAAATGCCATTTTGTGAATAATTATTAAACACATGATTAACAGCACTTGAAGAAATTGTAGTCATAGAAGTCTGAGTCGTTGATGTCACCATAGCTGATCCTGAATCCTTGTTTCCACGCAAACTTGATGGAGTACATTCAAGATCAACTTCAAATTCTACCAATTTATCAGAAACCTCTACTTCTGTTCCAGAAATGGAACTTGAACTCATTGTCGAGGCATTCAAAAAGCCAATTTTTGGAGCTTTGTCTTCACCTATACAGCAATATTTCTGGCCTTCTAAATTCTGTTCAAGAACTTCAGAGCTTTGCAACTGCAAAAGAAAAACATTCTGCCAAAATCAAAAGAAGCTTCCAAATATAAAGATCAAAATCAGCAGCACACACAGTGAGAAAGATAAACGGCACACAAACACACTAGATTATGACAGGCAAGTAAAATTTAAGATCGCCTTACAAAAAAAGAACAACCATAGTCAACCTTCAGCAAGAGAAGTGTCATTACATCTTCATAAGATTTCAAAAAGGACAGATACAAGAGCTGATATTCCTTGCATATTCAAGCAAGAAGGAATGCTTCTTCAAGTAAATAATCATTCAGAGGAAGAATGTCAACACATATTTCCCAAATCAAAGAGACAAAACCACCTAGAATGTACTGTAGGCCTTTCCCTGTAGAAATTCTCTTTTCATCATGATCTGTTTCATTTTCTATCATAGCTAGCATGAACAGAAATTCAAAACAATGAGTACAGAGCAAAAAGCAGGAAAGTTGTGTAAGTCAAAAGATGAAATGATTACTGACATTTTGTAGTGGAGTTGGTTTCTCTGTCTTGTGCAATGTATCAGCATTTAGCAGAGCAAATTCCTCTGTTTCATTCTCAGGCATTATCTCCCCAATTGTTTGCTCATGTGGATCTAAATCTCTGACAGTATGTATAACAGTACCATCACCTTTGCCAATGAAAGCATGTTTTGCAACACCAAGATCATCAAAACTTTCATTGGTTTCTATGTGTTCTGATAATTCAGGACAACCAGCTTGATTTTCTGTCAATTTTACAACTGATGAACTCCATCTTTTAATAGAATTTGTTTGAGTGATGCCAGTACTCTTTCCACTCGTTAATATTGACGCACCACTGACATTATTTTCATTGCTGCAATTTTTTAATTGTTCATCTTGAGAAGCTAGAAAGCCATTAGATGAGCAAAAACTCTCACTCTGTGTCAAATTACCTGCCTTTTTCTCATTATTAATTATTTGCAAAGAAGCTGATGCATAACGCGGTCTTTTTCTCAAAATGGAAGGAGTGCTTGTAAAGCTCTTTGCTGCATTTCTCAACACCACTTCTGGCTCTTTCTCATTTATGGAACGGGATGGATAGAAACGAATTGAATTGTTGATTGATATCTCCATCTGTTGAGCATCAAATGAACTGCATGCCTGACAAGTACAGCCAGGTGCACTTACAGCATCAGAAGTGATAAATGAAGCAGCACCATTAAAACGTTGAGGTAGCTCATAGTGTGGAGAATTAGAATTCGGAGACTTTTCTTGAACAAGACAACATGTAGACTTCATATCTAATGTGCCTATTCCATTTACAGCAGATGCTCCTAAAGGCAAATTTCCTGTCCTCATATCCTGCATGTTAATCTTCAGAGCATGAATTCCAACCTTTGATGTACAAATAGTAGAGGAGCTTAAATTTGGCTCCATACATCTTGACAGTTGGCATGCATATGAAGTTGATGTCCTACATTCTGGAACAGATAGTGGTGCAACCTTACCAGAGATTTTGACAGCACCAGTGTGTTTTCTGTGGCTGCTAATATAACAGCCATTCCCTGTTCCAATATTTCCAATCTCTGGAAACTCACTTGTTCGGTAAGATGATGCACAGACTGACAGTTCAGGCATGGGATGAGAGGTGGATGGAAGCACCCTCTCTGATTCCAGAAACATACTATTGTCTGCCTTAGAGCTGGGTGAGATGGTAGAATTGAACAAACTGTCTAATCTATTAGCAAATTTCCGAGTCTCTAAGGTTCTATGGATGTCTGACCGTTTCTGCCCTGGCTGATTGGTAGATAAAGCCCTATCCACTGAACCCGATAGATTAAGATCTTTACAAGATGACTCTAAATTGAAATTAGATAGTTCTTCCATGACTGGCACAGCTGCAGGCACAGGAGTAGATGCCTCTTCAACTCCTGAATAAGAAACTAATGATGAATCAAAAATAGGCAGTTCAGGAAGCTCTGTAAGTAAACCAGATACCAAATATGAAGGAACCTTCCTTTTAGCTGAGCTGTTCCAATGATTCTTTATCGCATTGTCAGTCCTGTAAATGCAAATCAATTCAAATTCAAAATGGTTTTGATCCCTCTAACTTACCAAATGATATGATCTCCAAGCATAAAACAATAGGACTTGCAAGATAATCATTTCAAAGAAGAATACTCATTGGGATAAGCAATAATGCCTAGAATACACTTACAAATATTATTGAGATTTTTCAGAATGCATCATTAAGATTTCTAGCCAAAACGTGTATTCTGACTACACATTGAATGGAAAAGACTATTCACCTTCCGAGAATGCTATTTACATTTGTACTAAACATATTACTGCTCTGCACCTAAAACTTGTGTGTCAAAAACAATAAGCTTATGCATAGAGCATATACATATGTAATATTTAATATTATCATATTTAAAATGTAACACACCAACACATTCCCAAAATGCTACCCAGATTAGTGATTCGTTTGGAATTGGTTACCAAGGAAACAATCAAGATAAAAGACACAAAATGGGTATGACAATGTAGAGGCACATATAGATGTAAAAAAAGATATTTGAGCCTATCCAACTTGTCATTTTCCTGAACATTTGACTAGTAATATATATGCCACCTGATCCATTTAATATACTTCATTCATCGTAACAGTTGTCAATAATCACCAATAAATCAAGATGGTTACTTGCAAGTAGTCAGGACTCATGCAGATATGCCATCCAATTCAGATTGCATCACCATTTTTTTTGAAACCTGGGCACAAATTCCAAAGCAGCAAAAATTGCCAGAAAAATCATGATTTCTGATAAAAGCATATAATTAAATCACCAAGAAATTGGGCGCTTCGTCTGCCTATATAATTTGCATTATTTTCATTCTGTGGCTCATTTTTACTATCCAGAATTTGATTTTTCAAGAGCAGAATCAAAGTTTGATACAGCAGCAATACTCAAGACCAGAATTGACTCACATCGGATGGAATAAGATCAATTAGGGCACACCCAGTACAAGTTACCACCCTACAAATGGACAAAATGAAATCGTGAACAAGTGGTTAGAGGGATATTTGAGGAATTATGTCACCAGCCAACAGAACACATGGGTAAAATGGTTACATCTTGGTGAATATTGCTACAACACTACTTGTCACATGTCAATCAAGAGGAGTCCATTCAAAGTGATGTATGGTTACGAACCAACCTCCTTAGAAAGTTTAATATTACAAGAAAGTCGAGTACTAGGGGCAAAGGATTTTGTGCAACAGAATATGGACATTATGAATACCCTCAAGGACAATTTGCATCAAGCACAGAATCAACAAAAGATCTATGCTGATCGGAACCACACTGAGAGGACATTTGAAGTTGGAGAGTTAGTATTCTTGTGGCTACAGCTATATAAGTAGTTATCCATCAAGATCAACGGAGCGGAAAAACTAAAACCCCGATTTTGTGGGTCTTATAAGATCCTAAGGAGGGTTGGTGAAGTAGCTTACGAATTAAAGTTGTCTGAGAACAGCTGTATTCACAACATCTTTCACGTATCAAGACTGAAGAAAGTGTTAGGGCACCAAGTTGTCCCTTGTTTAGAGTTACCCTCGCTTGACAATGAGAGCAAGCTAATCTTGGAACCTAATGCAATTCTCAATATGAGAGAGAAGCGATTAAGGAATAAGACTATCCCAAAAAATTTGATCAAATGGAAGGGTTTACCCGAGGAGAACGTTACATGGGAGGGCGAAGAAATCCTCAACAATCCGAATCTGAAATTGCTTGAGGAGAAGAAAATTTGGGAGGGGAGGATTGTCATGCCCCCACAAAGTTTAAACACAGAAACAAGCCTAGATTGCTGATTCAATTTAGAAGACATAAGGCCTAAGTCACCGCATTCGCCGAATTTCAACTATGAGATTCAAAATTCGGCAAACTTCAAAATAGGATCAAAAATTCGTTGAGATTCACCTATATTCGTTTGAATAAATGGCATGGGTATTTTAAATAAAACATATTTAGAAAAACAAAGCTCCTGTGACGACGGATGGCCTCCATCAATAACGAAACCCCAACAGTGGCTATGCTTGTGGGAGCCCTGTTCAACCACTTTTTTGTCGTCGATGATGGCGATAATGGAAGGCCTGTGCGCGACAATGATTGTCATCATAGACTTCACCATCCGGTCCAAGGCATCCTGTACAGTTTTCTCAGACTTCCGCATCAAGCACGCCTGTGCTTTGTCAAGGAGTAGTATGGAAAGGGCTTTCGTGAAAGCTAAAAATTAATAACAAAATTAAAAGCCTTTCTGCAAAACCCTAAAATTTAAATTAATGTCCATTTGTGATTTATTTTAGTTTTTTATTCACAATGTTAAAATTTAATATTTTAAAGTAAATAAATTAAATTTTTACTATATTAATTTATTATTTAATATATAATTTAATTTATTTATTATTTATATATTAATAATATTTAAAATTTAAATTATTTTTTAAACATATTTATTATTATTTTGCTTTGTGTTTATTATTATTTATATATTAATAATATTTAAAATTTAAATTATTTTTTAAACATATTTATTATTATTTTGCTTTGTGTTTATTATTATTTATATATTAATAATATTTAAAATTTAAATTATGTTTTTAAATATATTTATTATTTATTTAGCTTTATTAATATATTTAAACATTTTAGTATATTAATATTATTTTTTAATTATTTTAAGTATATTACTTATATTTTAAAAAAATTAAAATTATATAAGCCAAATTTAATCCGAATTTTTTACTTTTTGAATTTTTTCCTTGTCGAATTTCATCTGAATTTCAATGTTGCCAAACTCGAATTTGAATTCGAACACGGTGACTTAGCATAAGGCAGCGGTGAGATTATGAAAGGATACAGTTGTGAAAGGATGCAATTATGGAAGAAGGCGATCACTTGATTGGACAATGATATCCGTCCCAACCCATAAGACACCTCCTTTCAAATAAAGAAAATAAATAAGGAAAGAATTGACGATTTCACAAAGGAATAATATTAATAAAATTAATTATTCCTAACTAAGCATTAACAAGAGCCATGTCCCTTGGCGAATGGAGATCTTGAAAGTTCATATCCCTCAACCCCATCGGGATATAAAGGATGACGAATGCAAGGCAGAAAGCACCATCAATTAAAGAGGAGAACAACATACAAACTAAGGAACAGATCAGTCCGTACTTTAGAAAAGATTACTGTTATCATATATTCCCATATATATATAAACATTCAAGTGTATTTTCTGCCAACTACTATTTACATATGTATGCCTATGATTTATAAGATAATAAGAGCAATTAATGTATGATTTCCTATGCTAGAATTAGAGATGTATTTGATTATCTGAAATCCACTTGTGGGAACGACCTGGGGTGGAGTAGGCAAGCAAGGCTAGTAAGTTGCCATCCTAGAGTTGTTTGTAATGGCTCCTAAGACCATAGGGCACTTACCCAGAGAGCTGAGCAAACTACATATAACCCCCGCTCAATTCTACAAGATGGCAAGTGTCTTTTGAGAGTTGAGACACTGATGGGGAAAGCAGGTACAAGTCGCCAAGGGGGAGGGCTGTGGTATACACCCTCTTAGGCTTTTATATGGCTTCCGGCGGACCCATCATGTCCCTTCTCCCAAAATCTTAATATGTTTGCATTGTTGATAATCTATGAATGTGATATAATGATCTAACTCTCATAAGCATATATCTATGTATTTGCATATATTGTTCATATGGTGTTGCAGGTTTCAAACCCAAGATTGCATTATTGAAAGAATATCTATTTGGTAAGACAAACCCTAACCCTAATTTGCTGCAACTTGTGATCAATAGGCAAATTCTAGGGCAAATCAGGAGAGAGACATTACACTTATTGCAGAGGTCTACAGAAAGAGTGGAAGTGTAGCAGCAATGCTAATTTCAGTGAAAGGTGCATATTCAGCTCTCTGTTGTTGTACAGCAGTGTCAGTAACCATTATGGTCTTAATCCTGAATGGTTATTTTGTCAAAGTCATACCTCTATTGATGGTAGCAATCCGAAATAATATTTCCAGAATTCATTATCATTTGAAAGGTTAGAAATGTATTTATTTCAGTCCTTTATGTTGTTTGATTAAATGGTTGTGAGCTATTAAATGATGTAAGACAATTGCAAGTCATTGATAACAAAATCAGTACAGCACCCAGATTAAGTGTTTGACAAAATGCCTGTTCCCATGGAGAGATGATTTTTTTTTAAAATGCATACAGAAATAGGGTGGGACATTATAGGTGTGTACATATATGTATACAGTATAGGTGTATACACACACACACATATTGTGCATGCTGTGTATGTAGGTATGTATCTGTGTATATATGATATATGTATGTATAGGTGTGTACACACACACACATTGTCACACATACTGTACATGCACACACATAACATACCTATAAGCTATACACACACATACATAACATACCTATACACACACAGGATGCCAAGTTTGCCTGCATATACACACACACACATATCTATACACACACAGTCACCCAATTTCTTGTTTCACTTATCAATGTATCATGTATGCATATCAGTATATATGCAAAAATTAAAGATTTTAAATGAACAATTTAAGTTTGTATATACACAGATTAAGATACACTAATCATGATGACTGTCAACTGATACACAGTGATATATATTACACGTTATCAATAACTTCATAAAATATACAAAGTTCAAACTTCATACTTCATACTGATATACATACATGATACACACACTAAGATACATCGCCAATTAAACATGGGAAAAAAAAACCTGGAAATCATGCAACCTTTTGTCCTCAAACAGATCACAAATCCAAGCAAAATCTATTTCATTGGATGGTCTGCAGAAAAGAAGCATTTTCAAGGGTTAAAAAGATAAAAAAACACGTCAACCCCGCATTTTTTCTCCCGTCACTTTCACAGGCGCTTTTTCTACAAGCTAATGGCGAGTCAACTCTAGGGTTTCGGCAAGTTTTTTCTTCAGCCGGGTCACAAGTAAACCCGCGAGTTACTCGCTGGGGTTTTTTTCCAACGAGTACTCACAGAGTATGTAAACCATGATTTGATTGAGATCTAAGGTTAAAGTATATCCTTTAAAGTTTAGACAATGCTAAGCTATCAAAATCAGGGCAGCCTATTCCAAATTCATCTACACCTTGTACATCATAGCGACCTAACCCAAAGGGTGGTGCATTAATGCCTTATTTGCATCTTGTATTACACTTGAAGCAAAACCATCTTTCAAGAGTACAGGATGGAGGAAGAATGTTCATGAATAGGCCAAAAAATCCATTGATAATTTTTGGTTCAATTCTAGCTTGCCATTCAATGTTGCTAGGTCCCCATACCGGCAAGTAATGGCAGACACAATTGTAGTTGCAAGTCCTATATCCAAGGCTCCCCCATATGAGACTTTGTGAAATGACATGTTGAGAGATGCAATTTAGGACATGAGCAACATCCTTCTCTAACATCACAAGGAGTGTGCTAAAGGCAAGTTGTGCTATCATGATAGATAAGTGGGCATATAGGAAAAACCTTGTGGTATCCAAGCTTGGCACAAATTTCCTTAAATTTGCAGATGCAACAAATAGGGTCAAATCAGCGCATGAACTTTTCCCTATGTTCAATGAGGTGATCATTATTGTCCAATTTGGACTTTTGATGGAGAAGTATCCCACTTTGTTTTCAAAACCATATGTAGTGCATTGTCTCGATTTAACCCTAGAAAACACCAGCAAACTTCAATGGATTAAATTTGTAATGGAGAGAGACTGAACTATTACCACATGTATTCGCAATCACATGAGAGTGTTGAAAATGAAGCGCACCTTCATACATGGTAAGGAACTTCAGCCAAGGGCAGCAAAATTTGCCATCCACTTCCTTGAATTGCAAACCCTTTGCATAGAAGATGAACTTGAAACAAATGCCCATTTCAATTAAGTGGGTTGAATCTATCTTTACTAGTCATTTTGATGGTAAGACCATCGCCACTATTTTTTTTATTAAGAGCTTTTATTAAGACCATTGAATCAAAGTTTTGCGACTAGTAGATAGGGGAAATCCCCCATAGTCTATGTCTATGAGGCCATGGATAGGGCCAAGGATGCTATCAAGACCAAGATGCAAAATGACAAGGAGTACATGCTAATTTGGGTGATCATCAATGATAGATTGGACCAACAAATGCATTACTACCTCCATGTCATCGGATACTCTCAATCAAGTGTTTTTCTATATTGATTTCTTTAGAGATGGTGTAAAGGTGACAAAAGACCTCTTCAAATGCATCTAGAGATTTTTCCTAAGAGGATCAGAGGTCAACTATTGTAGAGTGCCCTTATACTATCATGGAAAGGGATTTTTCTCCAACATTTGTGTTCTAGAAACCAAGATGACCTTGAAACCAACTATTTAAAATCAACGTTTTCCTTTGCCTCTCTTCAAAAGTTTAAAGCTTTAAGTTTGAATTACATTATTCATATTAAATAGATCATAGATGATAGAATCTTGATGGTTAGCGATGTGTATATTGAGCCAACCTTGCAGTTCATCTACTAGTGTTCTTGGAGTGTGTCTGAAAACATTAAAAAAAAAAACACAACCATTTGACTCAGATGCAGATGAATGATTTTGTGTTTGTTCACCACAACCTCCACCTTCAACTCCAGAAAATTTGAGGTCAGAACAACTTGCAATTCTATTTCTAATTATTGTATTTGTTGCAACTTGCAAATTTGAAATCAATTTGAATTTGTTGCATAATTTGCATACTTATTCCATATATGTCATGAACTTGTGCACTATATTTGATTGCATCAAGGGGCATCAAGGATGACACAAGTTGATTGATCCTAACGAGATTGATCAAGATTTAGAATGGATCGTAAATGATGAGGAGCCACTATTCGATGATGAGGATCTAGATATCTTGAACAAGGTATATATGATGAATGTGAGACCAACCAATTGAAAGCAAGCTTGGACCCTAGAGCTTCAGCATCACAATCTACATCCCCTAGTGAATGTAACAGCCAGACTCATTGGCTCCCTCCCTATTTTGTTACTTTGTAGGTTGACTTTGCATTTTTGTAATTTAAATGACAAAGATGAGTGAAGCATGTACCTATGTCATTCAATCCAGCTTTAAGTGGCATTAGTGGCTTGAAAACACCTAGGTTGGAAAGGGCATCATTTAAGTGGCAAAAGATGAAGAGGTCTGTGCCTGAGCCCATATACCCATTCCCTTTAGAAGCAGGAATACACTTAAAACGTGGGCCTAAGTTTCTTTTATTGGCAGAGATAGACTTACCATACGCCTAGCAGTCTTAGAGGAAATTTTATGTGGCTGAGACCAAGTAGGCAGATGCCTAGGCTGCTCTTGTCGGAGTGGAGTGACAAACACTTGGAAAAGAAGCACTTGATGTGGATTTAGGTGACAAATGTGCTGATGAAGTGTGCCCAAGCTTATTAAACGCCTGTTGTTGATGACATGAGAAGATGAAAAGAAAGCCCAGCTGTTGGTTAGCTGACTAAGTCATGAAATAGGTGCCCAGGCCTGTTTTTGATGAGGTTTCCAGCTTTGACAGCAGCAAGCAGCCTGTTTCAGTCGTCCAGCAAGGTTTCAGCCTCTCCCAAGCAGCAAAAGATAATGTTTTCAATCATTTGTGACAGCAGGTTTTCAACAATGCATGAGGGCAGCTTCAGCATAGTCCACTTCTCCAGACTACAAAGATATATCAATAGTTAGAATAATCAAAGTGTTATTTGTGAAAATTTCCCAACCTAAGGTTTGGTTGATACAAAAACATTATGTTCTAAACTAATTCAGTCGCCCAGAGTTTTAACTGTTTATTTTTACCACAGTTTCATGTTCATTAACAAGCATTACAAGCCAGTTTGCATTTAGGCTTTCTGATTCAACTGTTTGGTCATATCATCATGCTAGGGTTTCAACTTCAAGTTTTCAGCCTTTTCAACTCTACACAATGGTTTCCCAGCTGACAAGAAGGATCAATGATGGTTATTTCGCTTCAAAAATGCGAAGGATGTTCATCCCATAGAAGCAAAAATCACAATTTTTATTTAAATCATGTTGACCCACAATCTTCAGAGAATTTTTGGCATGTAAAGCATTAAAATCTGGAATAAATCGGGGAATAATTCGCTAGGGCAGCATGGCTAGGGTTTCCAAAATTTTCAGGATGTCAAAAGTGAGATTACATAGGGTTTTTTGAGCCATTGGCCCTCCATGGAGCTGCAGTACCCTCTGCGGTTGTGCTCTTCCCTCCGCATCATCCCAGGCAGGAGTTATACATATAAATGCACTACTCAACCAGCCTCTACTGAGTTGTTAATGGGTTCATTCCAACATAATTTGGTCTTACTATTCCCATCCCTTATGTAGCAAGGTGCATGGGGCAAGGAATCAAGCCTGTCCACCATGCCCTTCTTTGTATTTCATTGTTTTTTAAATTTTTATTCAAACTATACTAGAATATAATATAATTATAATATATTAATTTAATATAATTATTACATTGTTGTATTATTATTAGATTATTATAATATAATAATTATATTATTATAATGTAATAATAATATATGTTTAAAAAATCTTATACTTTTGATCTAAGTTACCAGTTTGGGTTCGGGTTTAGGTTCCAAGGTTCAGTTCGTGGGTTTGGTCAACAGACATTTTGGGGTTGGGTTCGTTTTGGGTTCATCCATACAAAAACATATAAAAATCAGAAATATATACATACTTACAACAGTAATTAAGTTCAAAATACCACACATAGCATCATATATTATATAATAAACAAAACCACCATAAAAATAAAAAACATTAGAATGTCAATTAGTCAAAGTCAAATGTCATGATATATATTATATATTAAAATTAACTAAATTGCTGCATTACTCCTTGCAAGTAAGCATCAGGGAAGATTGCCCAATTGGATGATGATATTATAGATGAAGACTTGTAGGCAAACTTGGAAACTTGGACTTGGAGAGTACATGGCAAATCAAATGAATTCAATGGGAGTTTGGGGGCAATGCCGCCAACGGGTCAAGAGGCAACACCCCTCGTGGGGATCTGGGGGTGATGCCCCCCAATGGGGTCGAGCCCTTGCCACCAACACCAAAATAAGACCTCTAAAACCATTTCAAATTCACAGTAAGACCCAAATTAGGACCATGGTGGACGTCATTTTAGGGTTAGGGGGCGAATTGGGCATTTTTAAGTTAATAAAAGTCAAAAAATGTTATAAAGGCCCAAAGATGGCTCGGGTCTGCCCAAGTCCGACATGGCCAAACCCTATCCGAACCCACAAGGGACCAAACCCAGGTCAGACCGAACCGGGACCCAAGGGTTCTCCTGGGCAAACCGATAACATAGCTTTTGATTTGCCGATTTTTTCCACAAATGATTTTTGCTGCTATGGTTTGTCCAACAAGTTGCTATTTTTTGCAATGGTTATTTATAGCAATTACCATTTGCAAAAGACCTATTCTTAGATAGAGTGTTACAACTTACTTTTCAGTCATTTTAATTAGATGCTATTTTATTATTTCTTTAGATTAGTTGTTTGCTTTAAGGTACTTTCTTTCCTATTTTTCAGGAGCATTGAATGTTTTGCTTTAAAGTTGCGATTTTTGGGATAAATATGATTATTTGAAGTCCCAAAAAGTAGGCGCCTTATAACTTTATAGATAAGTGCCTTAGCACAAAAACTCAAAAATGATAGTTGACAGTATATTTATGTTGCTGAAATTGTTATTCAAGTTAGTTTACCATGTGATTTCATTGATTAGACTGAAACTGATTAATAAGTTTCAAGCTTTTTATTGATATTGTTTATTCATCTAAGTTGTAACTTTGCGTGCAAAACTAGCTTTTTAATCCTTGAAACCATTTCGTTGTTGACCTAAGATGTTATCCCCTAGAAATCATGTCCATATCTTTTTATTGGTCTCTGTTTTAACCAATAGGAAGTTGCCTTGTTCATGCTTAGAGTTAGTTGCTTTGTTCTTAATATCTGAAAACCTTACTTGAGAGACAAGCTATTTTTAGTCTTGATTTTGTCTAGGGTAGATTTAGACCTTGACGAGCTTTTCGTCATAATTTGAAGAGAGGTTTTACCTACGTACTGTTCCAATTTGAGTTCTCTTGAAAGATACAAATTAAAACACTAACAGAAATGATGAGAAAGAATATATTTAACCCCTGTAAGAAGCCATCCTTCAACCTGACAAATACTTTATAGAATAGCATTTGCAAGTCATTTTAACCTCAATGAAAGTCCACATTGGAGTCGCCAAATATGTTCACACCAAAATTTATGGCATCTAAACATCTAGTCATTCTAGCAAAATTTCAACTCTGCCTACCATACCAAGAGCAATACACCATCCCAAGTACACAGCAGTGATGGCCTTTATCATCCCTCTTTGCAATACACCTAGGGTCAAAGTAAGATTTCATAATTTCCCATGCAATGCTAATACCATATGAACATGGAAAACTAAGAAGTGGCCACATTCAACAAACAAAGGTAACTAAGTCTTACACTTAACCATAAACATGTCCTACAGAAAAATGGAATGTATTACTGAAAAATTTACCCATGAGCACCACCACACAACATGGAATACAATTAACAATGGTGACAAACAAACATACCATACAAAATTCATAGTGGTAGTAAACAAGCATACCATATTCAAATAACCATAATGAAAATTCATGAAGCATGCCACCCTATTGCATTCCTCTTTATGACTACAGATAAATATGAAATTAAGGTTAGGAAGAAAATATATGTAGGAAAGAAAATTAAAAATAGCACATTTAGAAAATTAAGCACAAAGATTAGCAAAATGCAGGGTTGAGTGGATTCTCTGCTCCATCACCTGCCTCCCCACTCCTCCACTCCCCTTCCCCTGCCCTGCTTCCACCCACTTTGTTAGTTTCAAACTCCTTTCAAATACAAGAAGCATTTAATTAGTAGCTCACTCAAAACTACTTAAAACACCTCCAATTGAATATTTATCACGCCCTACCTTTACATACATAACTCAGACTTTATTTTTTACGTAATTCTCAGCCTGTAATGATGAGCCAAAATAATGAGAAAATGAACTCAATATCTTGAAAGAGCACTTTATTACAAACAACTAATTGACTAAAAGTTTGCCAACCTTTTAATATCACTCAATTTGACTCTTGTTTAAGGATAGTTTACTTATTAATTTTATTTAATAACTTTACCACTGTGAGGCTTTGTTGAGATTTATTTTTTAACGGATCCTATTTTGGAGGGAGGCTGAAAATGGGTGTCAACAAGGCATAACCCTCATTCCTTTCTTGTTTTTTAATGCTTAATAACCTTCGTTATACATACTTTACTTTTATTTTTTGGTGTTCCTTTTACCCGTGTTGATTGGCTATTGTTACTTCTTGTACTTTAATGTCCCATTCACCTAATTTTGGTCATCCGCAGACTCTAAAATAACTTATCTGCTTTCATTTCCTCACAAGGTTGAGATCTATATTTGTCATGGAATTAAAACCCACATCCTTCCATTAATTTTTTTATATTTGAAAAATCATGTAATTATTGAGATTCATTGTGTAAAAACCATTCCCATGAGTCAATTGTGAAGTCTGACATCTTGCCTCCAACAGCTGAAACTTAGTAGCAAAGAAAAAATCATCTTTTTGGCTTTGACATAAATGTCCCTATTATCATCTATTTACATATATGTTTTAACTTTTCCATAATGTTTGCAGAGCAAGACTCAAGTTGAATTATACTATATGCTACAATCCAATTTATGCTGCAATCAGTTTAATTCAATCCAATTATCATTAAAGTTTAGTTGTTTCATTCAATGCATAAAATGTCAAAGCCTCAAATTTTTGCTCTACAAAATGGTAAGCATTAAAAACAGAGTTCAACAAAAATGCATCTTTTACAAAAATTATATAGGCATCAAATATAACAAAGAAAGGAATCTAACTTCAAGCTGATGCCCAAAACATTCTAATCAATGATATATATTCATGTTGGTAAAGGTTTAGTCCATTTGGACCCAATTGATCTATTTCCTGAAATTTATAAACACCCCATCAAAAATGTTGACTTGCTCTCATAAAAAACACAAAAAATAGATCAATGCATACCTTCCAGGTATATACTTCGCTATTTCAGCCCATTTGTTACCATATACTTGATGAGCACGAATAAGAGCCAATTCTTCCTCTTGTGACCATGCCTCTTTCTTAATTTCTGGGTTTAGATGATTGAACCACCTTCATGATAAATACTAAGCATGCATTAGAAAAAATAGAGATTGTAAATACAGAAGTATGGATGCCACACAAAGACATACACTAATGCATATATTCATAAACGTAAGGAAGTAATGTTGGATATGTTAACATTAGCCAAATGTGCATATCAGTGTTTATTTTTATGAAAACAGCAAAATATATTAAAAAGCATTTTTAAACAAAAGCCCAAACCCTGGAATAGACTTGACATGGACATTGGTCTACCAACTGTAACAGTATTTTACCTACAATAAAGTGAAGCTTCAAAGAAAACACAAAATGCAGTGCAACCATAGGCCAATCTGACCTGTCCTGCTACTGAAAATACAGATACTTTCAAAATAACATCTGCCTCGTGGATGAATATGTAGGTCATACTTTTGGGACTGATCAAAATTGTCAACTTTTGACATTCAAGAACATGGAAGACAAGGATTCCACAATGACTCACTAGATGAGAAATGGCTTAAGTTTGACTTGAAAATTTACTCCATAAAGAAATTTTTCATATGGGTACAAAAATTGGCTGTCTGGGGACTACAGCACACACTTGAGGCATAGGATGATTTCCAAAATCTCTAGTTCACCAAGTAGACCAGTGTCTTATCAATTGGACATGGAGTCAAGCTTTTCTTAGGTCACCTGAACAAAAGGTTATCCTAACTAAACATAACAACAATATAACACAAGCACAAAAACAAAACACTTATTTACAAGTGACGATGAAGGGAAACAAAACATTCTACATAAAACCATTTACAAGTTGAGAAAATTTGCCACCCACTCTTACAAGCTGGTTAGGCAACCATAGTAGCAACATAGGGAACTGTGAGAAAGGCCTGTTATAGGCAAACAATCAAAAGAACATAGGGGTTTATGTAGAGAAAACATGGGTGGGAATGGATCACCACATTGTGGCTCACAGTAAACAGGAAAGAATTCAATGTTGATAGAACCCATCCATACTTGCTGAGTGTACCCTGCTGAAGCACAATTATGTTGTGGATCCTCATGAACGATGATGATCCACAAACTAAAAAGATAATCTTTATCTAGCTTGTCAAAAATAGTTATTGTTAGTCTTGAAATATGATAGAAAATGACTGAAATACTTAAGCAAATGAAATGAAAGACAAGAGACTATGTGAGTGTTTCAACACCATACAAACGCAACCAAGATACCATGGAGAAACCCCTTGCAGGTAAAAAACTACAAAAATTATTAGTTACTCCAACTTAGTGCTCAAAAATGGTTTTAAAAGATGATTCCACACATAATTGGACCTTCCACAAAGCTTGAACAAGATGTCTAACTCTCCAAGCGTTAGGATTGGTGATACTAACCTTACAATCCCAGGACTATGCACCTTATTTTAATATGTTAATAGTCAGTTATTATTTCATGTGACTCGAAGAATCAAGGGAGACTTGGACATCCCACATGAGGAACATTTTTTGTAATTAAATATTATTTTCTAGGCACTTGGAATATCCTTTGCAAGGAGGCATTAATTTAGCCTATGACAGCATCACTGAACACTTGGCATGAAGCATGAAATATAACTATTTATGGTGTTGTAAGAAGTGTAAGAAACATCTATGGCATTGTAAGAGGTGTGAGAAAACATCTTTGATGATATGTAAAAAGATAGTATCTTTTCTTGGACTTGGGAAGTAATTATTTTGTCTTCTACTGGGTTGTTTTTGTCCTTTAGTGAAGTTGGACACCTAAGTTCATGAGAAAGTCTTGATACTTCTAGAAAGATGCTTGTAACTCTCAAACACATGTTATGAACTATCTTTTGCATGTAGACTAATCGGCTCATGGCTTGGGTCCCTTGCTTTTAAGTTGTTTATGGTTTCTTGTATTAGTTTTGCTTATAAATTGGAGCCTTGAGGTAGTGCTTTATAAGCATGAGATGAGATGATAAGTTGCAAGGCCGTAGGTGTTGGAGAAGAGAAGTGTGTTGAATATTGTATTCTTGTTTGTGAAGATTAATACACATTTGGCACTCTCTTTGTTGGTGGAGTTTTTTCTCGAAAGTTCTTCTCCACATAAATTTAGTGTTGTGGTATATTTGGAGGTTGATTTTATATGCTTTTCATTTCCATTCACATATTTGGCTTGATGAATGTTCACTAAAATCTGTACAAAGTTTATGTTATTGTTATAATAGTTTCACTCTATTTTTCAACATTCGGTATCAAAGGCATTGCTTTTAATCAATGGGGGACGCTTGTTGAAAATGTTGTGAGTTTTTTGTGTTGTAGTGGGAGCATTTGCTTTGTGTATTTGCAAATTTATGGTCGTATTGAAAGCCATAGCCAACTCTTCTAGAATAGAAATAGAGAATTTCGATGGAACCAACTACAAGCTATGGAAAATCAAGATGGAGGATCTCCTTGATGAGAGAGATCAATGGTTGGAAGTAACGAGTGAAAAGAAGCTAGAGAAGATAATTGATGACAAATGGCAAAAGCTAGATAAAAAGGCATAGGCCACCATTCACTTTTGTCTTGTATATTTTGTGCTACTAAATGTCTCTACAGAATTCATCGAATACAAATTGAGGAATATGGTGGGCAAGATTTATCAGTCCAAAAACTTTGTTAGTAAATTATTTTTAAAAAGAGAAGCACATACTCTTAAGATGAGGGATGGGGATCCTATAACAGAGCATTTGAATTCATTTAATTTGATTCTGAGTCAACAAAATTTTGCTGATGTTAAAATAGATGAGAAGGATAAATGTATATTATTATTTTGTTCTTTGCATAAATCTTGGGAAAATCTAGTCCTTGCTCTAAGTAGTCAAATGGAAAATCTAAAGTTGGATGCTCTTGTTGCTACTCTACTTTCACAAGAAATGAGGAAACCCATAGAAAAGAGCTCTAAGGATGCATCAAATGTTCAAGAAAGGCCTAAAGAAAAAGGTAGGTCAAAAGGGGATCTGTGTCATGGGAAGCTAGAGAAGATAATTGATGACAAATGGCAAAAGCTAGATAAAAAGGCATAGGCCACCATTCACTTTTGTCTTGTATATTTTGCACTACTAAATGTCTCTACAGAATCCATCGCATACAAATTGAGGAATATGGTTGGTGAGATTTATCAGTCGAAAAACTTTGTTAGTAAATTATTTTTAAGAAGAGAAGCACATACTCTTAAGATGAAGGATGGGGATCCTGTAACACAGCATTTGAATTCATTTAATTTGATTCTGAGTCAACAAAATTTTGTTGATGTTAAAATAGATGAGAAGGATAAATGTATATTATTATTTTGTTCTTTGCCTAATCTTGGGAAAATCTAGTCCTTGCTCTAAGTGGTCAAATGGAAAATCTAAAGTTGGATGCTCTTGTTGCTACTCTACTTTCACAAGAAATGAGGAAGTCCATAGAAAAGAGCTCTAGGGATGCATAAAATGTTCAAGAAAGGCCTAAAGAAAAAGGTAGGTCAAAAGAGAATCGATGCCATGTCCCCACAATTGTAATACTAAGTTGTCATAGACATGTCCTTCAAAACAATTACATCTGACATTAAAATCATACCATAACCCTTCAATCTTGCATAGAAGACTATTAAGAAGCAAACATAGCATAAAGATAATAAGTAAATACAAGTCGTCCTTTATGAACAGCGGCAGGAAGGAGACAAGAAGAGAATCGAACTAATTATCATGCACAGCTAACTCCTCTCAAGAAGAATCGGCGATTAAAGAAAGGATAATATTAATATAAATTAATTATCCTTAAGATAAGATAGTGATTAGTCATAATGTTAGAGACATGCCTTTTAAAAAGGACAGGCTGCAATGAGATGACGTGTCTTTAGGCCCAATCGGGGTATTTAAGGAGAATCACTCCAAGGCAAAAGGCATGGAGGATGTTCTGAGAATTATTTCAGTTAGCAAGAACAGATAAGGATCACTCCCAAGGAGCATCTAAGACTCTAAACCA
This sequence comes from Sequoiadendron giganteum, assembly GCA_007115665.2. Lineage (NCBI taxonomy): Eukaryota > Viridiplantae > Streptophyta > Pinopsida > Cupressales > Cupressaceae > Sequoiadendron > Sequoiadendron giganteum. The sequence goes on along the minus strand of VCHN02000014.1, from coordinate 148,204,030 downwards.
GGCTGTGAATCAAGAGTGACAATTCAGACACCCAACCCAAGATTAATCGCATAAGTTGAAGGAAAGGAATAGCATTCAAAATGAATAAGGATCTGCACTCAGAAAAGCAACAGGATGGAATATAATCAGATTTAAACAAAGATATATAAACAGAGAATAGAGACAGAAATAGAAGAGGTATTTTCTGAGCATAGCAGCCAATACATTAATATATGGTATACTCGGATTTGGAAGAAGAAATATGTGGGAAGAAGTTGTCTCAAGAAGAGATAGATGAAGAGAGGAAGATAAAAATAAATCTGTATGAGAGGTACCAACAGGAAAGATATGTAGAACCGAGAGTTGCATACAGATCTGAAAGAAGTAATTACATATTGGAAAGGGATATAAAAGGAACAGGAATAACAGGTAAGTATTATATATATATGTATATGTATTATGTTCGATTATGCAATAATGATCCTTGCAACAATTATTGAGTCTTATAAGTAAATATGACTCTTTAATATGAATATCAATTGAAGGAGAAGAATATACAGACCAGCAATCATCTATAGGGAAAAATTAAATAAAAGGAAATAGAAGACTGCACCCTCTAAATCGGAAATAAATGATAAATTGGCATGTGCACAGCAGTCTAATTTCTTGAATTGGTGGTATGAAACCTGATTTACAATAATGTAGTTGTAGCACCATGTGATTGCGATTGTTTGATTAGAAAATCAAGGTACTAATGATGCATTGCTGTTATGACTATTTCCTTATATCAGTAAATATGATTAATATTTGTGTGCCATATGTCTTGAATATTTTATCCATGATAGAGGAGGTTGAGATTACAAGACGGGGAACGGTGATGGGGCACTCTCCTAGGTACGCCACCTCAAGATGGGGGACCAAGTAGTCCCATAATGAGGGACCAAGTAGTATTGAGGAGGCCAAGGGGGTACCAACGGTACAACACCTTGGGCTTACGAGAGATGGCATTTTCAGGGCTCCCGTTGTAATCTCACCCCTCCATCATGGTGAACCAGCACAAGAGGTCAAATCATAGAGAGAGGGAAATGGTTGGCATGATGAGGGGATAACGTAAAGGGAAAACCTCCTAGGTAGACCACCTCATATGGATGGCATGGGCCACATGAGGCCAAGATGTCCACTCTTGGGCCTAGGGTAGAAGGGTCTTAGGCACCCCATCAAGTCACATTCTCCCATACTCTCCTATGGTTGAGCCCTCCAATGATATTAAATGCTTTGTGATTGGATTAGTAATTTGGCCTTGAGTCTACTAATATTTAATTATGATAATCGACTAACTAATATTACTGTGGTAAATGATTATAATTTGCTAATCAGTGTGATTGTGGTAAATGGTTTCTAATCTATGTGCAGGGCTTCAATCAGGTGAAAGGTATTCTCTAACCCATTTGTTTATTTAAAATTTAAAATTAAAGACTTAGGGCAAATATAGGGCACTCCCAATTAGGGGACATGACAATCGGGTATATTGAGAGATCTAAGTCTCAAGGATTTTCTAAGACCCCCAAGAAAGAGTAGAGCGAGATGTTGGAATTGTGTTAAATGGGGGCATGTCAAGGAGTGCAGAAATAAGAAAAAGAACACTAAATCCTCCACTGAAAAATCCTCCAATGGAGGTGAATATGAAGCTTTCTTTATTTTAGCTAATATTATGTCTAATGAATCATGGTTGATTGACTCAAGTAGTTTGTACCATATGACTCCTCAAAATGAATGATTTTCTTCCTACCATGCATATGATGGAGAAGTGTATCTACATGACGACAATTCACATCAAATTACTGGTTGAGAAAGGTGTAATGTCCCATTTTATTCCTAAATGTCTGCAGCCTATGTTTGAAAAGAAATCAATAAGATAATTAATATTACACCGAACTGGCATTAAATAAAGATTAAGTTGTTAAGAATGGTCAACCAACATATGAAGAGTCATGTCCCTTGAGCAAGATAAGGTATATAAGGAAGATAGATAGAAAGGGAATGGGAGAGAATTATTATGACTGATTACAAGTAATAGACAGCAGCACTACCAAATTAACTTTTTTTTAAATTAAATTATTATTCTCCAAATGCAGCGATGAAAAGTTGTAACTATTGAGGTGAAGAGGTGTGACTCCCACAAACTTGAGATATAAAAGGGAGAGCATTTTATTTGAGAAAGAGATCCATAACATCATTCAATAATCCAATTGAGAATAGAACCTTATGTGACTTTGAAAGTAAATTAAATTATGTTCTCAAGAATAGTGATGATGTGAGAAAGGATGTGACTCCTAATGTGAAAGGTTGTGAATCTTTCAAATGTGAAAGGTTGTGACTCCCTCAATAGTAAGATATAAAAGGGAGATCATTTCCTTGTAGAGAATTCATCAATGGGAATAAATCTATCAATCAAATTGGAAATAAAGTATTATTCTCAAAAGGTGGCCATGAAGGGTGCTGACTCATTTATTATGAAGGGTGGTGACTCCTTTATTATGAAGGGTGGTGACTCCTTCAAGAAATGGATATAAAAGGTAAATCAATTCATTGACATTCAATCAACAATCGTCACTCCTCTATCTATCAAGAAATGAAGCAATCAAAATATCAAAAAGATCAATCGAGCAAACAGTAGTAAGTCTATCGATACATTCAATCATCAAATCATTCAAGCACCAAATCATTCAAGCACCCAATCATTCAATCATCAAATCATTCAAGAATCAATCATCAAAACATTCAATCATTAGTTCATCCAAGTAACACATTCAAATATGAATTCAGCATATCATTTTAGTGAAGCAGATTGCAAAAAAGAAAATAAGATATATAAGATATCTATTGGAAATAAATATTACTTTCAGCAAAAATATTATTGGGAAATAAGATTGAGTATAAATTAGGAATATATATATGAATTATGTAAGAGACCAGGTGTCTCTCAACCCGATCACTAATTGAAAACTACTGTGTTTTTGTTTGTTTTCTGATTTTTGATATTTTTTTTGTGGTTTTTTGCAACAAATAGGGATTTGCGATTTTGAGAAATAAATGTAAATAAATTCATAAATAAATAGTAAAGCATGAAATGACTTCCAGAACAAATGCAGATGATTTTATTATCATTATTGAACAACTACAATATTATTCCGGAGACAAATAGAAGTAATCAGATGATATTATTTAAAGAACCTGATTTTCACTTGCAGTCGCCTGGGAGAATGAGTAGAAAGTACGGCCAGCTTGTAGAGTCACTTTTCCAACCTCGAAAGTGTGCAGATGCTTCCAAACCCCTAGGCGCCCAACATGGATGAACCAGCAGGCAAGAAATATAGGCATTTTTCACTGAAGAAGGAAATGCGTCCCTACTGCAGCAAAGTACGGCCTGTCAGCAGCATTAAATGCAGCCGTACCTTTCTTGGGAAGTGTGCCAAATGCCTATCTCTGATAATCTCTAGAAATCGATTCTTCTGGAAGAATAATGAAACCAAAATATGCTGAAATAAATCCACTGTAAGCTCTATATGACTTTTGGATAAAGCCACGCTGATGGACAAGCTTCAACTGGTATTTCACAGCCTCAGTATGCCAGATTCTGAAGAGGGAACGTTCTCCAAAATCAATGTCTGCAGAAACCCTTGTTTCTCAAACCCCAATGTTCTCAGAGAGAAAATAAGATAAATAATAATAGTCATGAATGATTTCGATTTCTCTTTGAGGAAATATATACCTCTTCTCAAAAGTTCGACCTTTCTCATAAATCATTTAAATTCATTTAAATGATATAAATTCGCCTCTTTTAGACTTAGGCATTTAATTTAATAAAAAGCGTCCCACTTAAATAAGTAATGAATACTTATTTAATTATAACATTTCACCTTTATTATAAAGTATTAAATACTTTATAATTCGCCCTTTAATAAACATTTTAATATTTCATTAAAGTAACTTTATAATATAAAGTCAATTTAATTAATCTTTTAAATAATTATCAAATCCTCCGATAATCACTGTGCGCTCATCAAATCATCCAACTGGGTCGAAACTGAGAAGACCAACTGAAAAAGGTGCCCTGCCAGAAATAGTAACCCCTGTCTGCCTGACTTACTAAAAATAGTAAGTATCTGAAAAACACTCTGTGAGGGTCTACAAAGGCCCAAACCTAAATCAATTGATGGAGTAAGGTTCCCGAAGGTAGGATACTGCCTCAAGTGATCCTCTATACATGTCTATCAGCCTACAAAGATCCAGAATGATAGGCTAACCTTAGAACCAGCTGCACTGTCTAGGAAGGGGACATTACAAATTATAATTGCATATAAGATCTATTTTGAATTTATAGAAGTTCCTTCAAATAGGCAGGCTGCTGATCAACCTTCCAAGTTCACAAGAGTTGGAGTACCTGCCTTTCCTTCATCAAGCACGTCACCCCGAGATGGAGCACTCATGGGCCAAGAGGTGTATGAGTGCTCCTAGGCTTGTTAAGGAAGGCAATCTGCATGCATCTTATCAAGCACGCCACCCCGAGATGGAGCACTCATGAGCCGAGAGGCGAATGAGTGCTTCTAGCTTGATCAAGGAGGACAGAGCGCCTCCAAGGTGGACTGAGAGATGGAGTGGATGTCATGTCCCCGCCATGAGCAAACTACTATAAACTTTCATTTACAATGTAGGCCGACCTCCTTCATTTTGGCCGACTTCTTTTACCTTTGGTACCCAAGTCATTGGTAAATAAAATTAAATTATTATTTGTTTTGGGCTGACCACACACTGATCCAAGCCATATATATATATATATGAAAACACCCAACTTAATATATCACAAATGATTCATTATGAAAGGCAGGGAATATTTCACAAAGAGCAGCAATTCAATAAGATGCAGCGATTTATAATGAGCAGTGATTATGCAAGGGATAATATTAATGGAAATAATTATCCCTAAAGTGATTAATGGAGGAAAGATTAGTCAAAGCAATTAACTAAGGAACATGACTTTTGATGAAAACATAGTATGAAAAGATGTGACCTTCAGCCCCATCGTGGGTATAAAATGAAGGATATCTCACATGCAAAGATCATCAAATGGAATCAGGGAGTTAATACATGATTGTAATCAGCAGAAGGATAATATTTTCTGAACATTAAATCACCAGCCATCCATTAGCAGATCGAGCAATCTGCAAATCTGATATATCAATCAGGTTTAATATAAGAATCGGATGAGCAAAAAGAAGTAATATCTTCAGAATATTAGACCAGTGAACATCTTTAGAATTGCACTCAGTCTTCAGGCTACAAATGTCATAGAATATTAAGGCAATTGAGCAGATCTGAGTTAGTCATCTGCACTCAAGAGTGGAATCAGAAATTATTACAGTTGCTGCTGTGAATATAGACATCTTATGTGTTAATAGCTATTGTTGTATGCTCTATTGTGATTATCGTATGTAATGATATATTTTGTTATTATCATAGTTTGTATTTATTTTACTCATAAAGCAATCATGAGGAGGAACGGGGGAAATACCAGTAGGTTGAGCAGGTACTAGACTTCTTTCTAACTACACCACTCCATGGTGGATGATTGTGTGTTTGCCATTGGGAGCCAAGGGGGTGAGTGTCCGCCCTTGGGCTTAGGGAGCCTCCTATAGTAGCCTTCTCCCCAAATTTTACATGGTTTGGTTGTTGGGATAGACTTGAGGAGTTTCAATCACAAGAGGGATGCATAGGATAGATAGGGAAAGTAGGCACAAGTGTAACTCCTAAGCACGCCACCCCATATTGGATGACTGTGTGGCTGCCTCTTGGAGCCAAGAGGGATAACATATCTGCTCTTGGACTTAGATGGATAACTTCAGGCGGACTTATCATATTTCCCATCCAATTCCTATTATGATTGACCTTCCATGAATATGGTGTAATGTAATTACATTGTTCAGATAGATTAAGACATTTATTATATATGCTTGATTATATGAATTATATTCCAATATTATTTAACATGGTTGCAAAACCTAAACCAAGATTTATCTTTCTTAAAGCATTTAATTGGTACATTATAACCCGGACTACATTATTCTTATGATTCTAGGGCAAGATTTAAGGCAATCCCAAAAGGGGACATTACAATGGACCTAAGATCTTGCCATGTTCGTGGGTCAAGCGGCTGATGATTGCTCCTATGTTTAACGATCTCAAATACGCCACCCCAAGATGGATGGACAAAGATTCACCCATGCTCTCGAAATAGAAGGACAAACATCCTTGAGATTGCGGTTAGCAAACATTTCAAGTGAATACCTAATATGATTGGCTATAGGAATATGTCTTTGAATAATCATTAATGATATTAAGATATTTTGAATTCAAATATTGATGATGCTATAAACTATAGATCTAACTATTGCGATATTTTAGCTATGATGTATTGTTCGCAAGATCATAATATTTTATGTATTAATTTGAATATTATCGTAAAGTTGATACTTGCTATTACTAATATCAATTTTTAGTGATTATTATTGTTTTGCAGACCTAAAATTAAGAATTTCCCAAAAGGGGACATTACAAAAGGTATAGATGTGTTTCAATGATGGGAGGGTGAAAACACTCGCTTTTTATTTCAAAGTTGAATGATTCAAGGATGAACATGACATTCGGTAAGTCTAGCTTTTCATTTCAAAGTTGAATGATTCAAGGATGAACATGACATTCGGTAAGTCTAGTTGCAAGTTGGTTAGAAGGAATCTACTAGTTGCTAAAGGATCCCATTGTTGGGACTTTGTTTAGGCTAAATACCTCTACTTTTTGTAACTCCACTAATGTACCTAGATGTATGTTGTGGCACCAATGTTTGGGCCACATTGGTGAAAATGCTTTAGGACATTGATTAGTTAAAAGTTGGTTGACATTTTTTTTAATTCTAATGAGCATTTTGAATTTTGTATGAAGCGCACAAAAATATACTAAGAGGGGGGGGTGTGAATCAGTATATTAACAAAATTTTACCCTCTCAACCTTTATCAACTTCAAACTCTTAACACAATATCAACCATGCAATAATATAACAATATGAACAAGTTGACACCAATATTTTATGTGGAAACCCTTACGGGAGAAAACCACGGTACAAATAATGTACTTTATGAATTATATAAGATTTATAACGAATGTACACACCAACCTTCACGGAGCATCAACTCCTATCTCTGATTTCATAGGCACCAACCTACAAGGAGCACCAACTCCTAAAGTTCGTAGGCACCAACCCCCACTTGCCAAGCACCAACTTAGCAAGAATGATAATTTCAAGAACAATGTTCCACCTTCAATGTTGCTACTTCAACGGATGATGGACAGTCAAATCTCTTGTTTGATACCACTCTTCCTATTGAATTCATCCTCCTTAAATGACATCCAAATGTATCTTATTCACAACTCTCCTTTTTCACATTAATGATTTACTTCATGATGATATCATTTAACTAGTTTACCAAATCTGCATTATACTCTTCTTCTCAAATCTTCATTTAATCTCATTCACCAATCTGCTCTCAAATAATGCAATGTATGCTCCAAATTTTGCCTTATGAATGTTATAAATTTTGCTCCAATAATGTGCTTCAAAGCTGCTTCAAGACTACTATATTGTCTGCTCCAAATCAGGCGTAATGACTGCTCAAAATAGTAACAAGGTTTGCTCCAAAACTGACAGATAAGACTGCACAAGGTCTACCCCAATGACTATTCCAAAACTGATATTGTGTTCCTTATATATTTAATTCCCACCTTGCCTTCCTTTTACACTTTTCAATTTGCCCCACATCTGGATATAGATCTGCAAAAATATCCTTTAAGATCTGCTCATAAACTTCAATAATTTCTGCTCTAAGATCTTCTCATAAACTTCAATAATTTCTGCTCATAGATCTGCAATAGTTTGTCAATAATATATGCTCATAAGTCTGCACCAATCTTCATAAATATCTGCTCATAGGCGCTCCTTAGATCAACTCTAAGTTCTACCCAACAGTGAGAAAGATCTTCGTTAAATTCTTGTGACTTTTCACAAATCCATCTTAAAATCTGAGTGTCTTCATAGGCTGCTGGTGTATTTATGATATTACTTGTTCAACCCTTCACACCACTCTACACTCTCTCCTCACTTCTTTTTAATATCCTTTATGTCTACATAGAAGGGCTATGCCTCACAGCCATATCCACCCAAATGGATGTTACCTTTAGTTAATCACTCCACATTAAGCATCATTTGTAGAAATATTAAGCACTCACTTCCTTAGTCTTCCATAATTGACCCGATACATGAAACTACAATTAATTAGTAGATGTTGATCGACATGGTTGCAATCCTTCATATATCGGCAAATAATGCTTGAGTCGATAATACAATCGATAGATGTTCTGACGGTTGTAGATAGGTAGAGCGATAATAGTCTTGGTTTCATCATATATACCTCCAATATCAATTTGTCCTTTTGTTAGACGGTGCGACAAAGAAACATATGGTGGCAGTAATGATCTTTTATGGCTTTGACCACTTGACGTGTATAGACGTATCCATACTTGAACCACGATTGCATATGGAACACATAGCTCATTCTCCGATGCTACATATTGCGAATGGCTTGCATTTGACATCTTTCGTTCCTTACACAAATACCCAATTATTTCTTCCACGTTTGTCTTTTGTGACTTTGTCTATATCTCCATTGCAGCGAACTTTCCCAGCAATAAGTTGTCTCTATCATATGAATTCAAATTGCCCAAAATTCTGAAAATGCTCTACCAAAGCCTTTCTAAAATTGATCTCTTCAAATCTATAAATGACTCTGATTCTCTAAATATGTCATGACTCAAATTCCTTTGCTCCTGTATACAGATTTCATACGCAGCTTAGTTTCATATAAAACTGGATGTACATCAAGCTCCTTATTACTCTTTGTAATGTTCATGCAGGCACTGGTTCCTCTTGACCAATCTTGATCATGATTGAGTCTTTATCATACACATGGAGGTTGGCCATCAATCCAATGAGGCATGTTCTTCATAAAATGCTGTCATGGATTTGCCTCAGTCATTTTGACATCAATGCCATTCAATCTCACCTTTGACATCAATGACAACATTGTAAACATTGTGTGTTTGGTAAATAGAATAGGGCATCTTTTCTTTCAAGCAGTTCCAAAGCTAAGAGATTTTTCATGTAATGAAATTGTTGATGTGCAGTGTCTGGATGACTACTTCTAGATGCACATCATACAGAGATAAAATTTAAATATAGCCTCTCAGCTATTTAAATTTATTCATGATCAATTGATTATTAAATGAGGAGGTGCCTCATCTTATATTTATATTATTAATAATTAATGGCTAATTATTAATGGAGGCCGACTTGAAGAATTCATCATTTAATGAAAAGGCACGATTTATTAAGGGTCGATCTTCATCATGAAGAAACACGTCTTTCCTAATGAGGTCGACTTCCTTCTTGAAAAGGTGTGAACTTTCTTGTGGTGTGTATATATGCAAGACAATAATCATTCATTGATCATTAAGTTCATTTTCTCATATTCGCACTTGGAGAAGAAGTTCAGACGTGAGCAGTAGATCATATTCTTGTAGCAGCAGATCGATTACAAGGAGAAACATATTCATTTGTATTGCATCTAAGAGAGGTGCTCTTATTCATTGTATTAAATCTGCACTATCTTGTGCCTGAGTTGCAAGCAGATTTCTGCTCTTATTCAATCAATGTTTAAGAGATATATTGGCTGGGTTTTTCTCCCTCAAGTTGGAGGGTTTTCCCAGGGTATCTTGCTGTGTTAATTGTCTTATGTGCTGCATTTTCTGATTACTTTCAGTTTGAACTATCTAATCATGAAAAACTAACATGGTATTAGAGCGGGTATAAGAAGATCTAGATCAGATTCCATTCAAGCAGCAATATCCTCCATTATTGTTCACATTTCAGTCACATCTACCTTATCGTCAAGATGGTGAGCGGACTCAAGGTTGAGGACAGACTTGAGGGAGCAACAAATTTCACATCTTGGAGATTCAGAGTTATGCTCGCCCTGGAGGAAAATGAATTGGATGAGTTCGTGGAAAGCGGTGTCCCCGAGTCTACTGATGAGGAAGAAAAGATTCAATGGAAGAAGAAAGATACCAAGGCAAAAAAGATGTTAGTTGATTCAATGAAGGACCATATTGTTCCAATCATCTCTAAGTTGAAGTCAGCAAGAGAGATGCTTAAGTCTTTGGAGGAGATGTATGAGATCAACAACACAAGCCGTGCACTTGCATTAAAGCAACAACTTCATCATGTTAAGATGGCGAAAGGAGAATCTGTCATCGCTTACTTCATGAAGATTTCCGAATTGAGAGATCAGCTCTCTACCATTGGTCATATTGTTGATGTCAAGGATTTGACCATGTTGGCTCTTAATGGTCTTCCTTCATCTTGGGAGTCTTACATTCAAGGAATCGGTGCGAGATTGAAACTTCCCAAGTTTGATCGTTTGAGGGCAGATTGTATTCAAGAAGAGTCTAGGTTGGCTGCGAGAGGTATTGGTCAAAGCTCTACAAATGAAGACATTCATGTTCTTTCCGCTCAATCCTCGAAGAAGGAAGGAAAAGGAGGAAAGAAAGGATACTTCAAGAGGAACAGGGATAAAGGTTTTGATGATGCTCTCGCATTCAAAAAGAAGAGGAACCTCTCTCGTGTTCAATGTTTTAGATGTGACAAGTTTGGTCACTATGCAAAGGATTGCCCAACCAAGCCTAATTAGCATGCTTCATTTGCGGATGTGAATAAGATCTCTCCCCAAAATGATTCTAGGAAATTTCTATTCTAAGTTATGGGCCTATGTTCAAGCTGTGAAGGTTGTGTACTGATCTGAGCACAAGAGCAGCGTATCTTACTGTGTCCAATAATTGCATCCATCAGAATTTTTAAAGAGATAAGTATCCTTTGTTTTGTTTGAAATCACCTTTCTAGGCTGAATTTCTGTTATATCATTTATTTGGATCATGTGTGATTAGTAAAGAGAGATTGTGTTTTCTCTTGAAATGTGTTCACTAACATAAGATCCTTTGAAGATTCAAATTATTATTTGCAAGTCATTTTTTTATGCTAGTTGTGAAGATTTCTGAGTGTGACTCTGAAATAAAAAGAGAACTGCAATTTCGATAGTGATAAGTTGGTCACATTGATATCATTCTCTAATGCATGAACTGTGGTAGAGCCTTGACTCTTGGAGAGGGTGCTAACTGCATAATGCATTCAAGAAATCTATAGTTGTCCAGATTGCCTTTTGTTGTGTTGAGTTTAGCACTCTCGAGAGGAGTAAGAGATGGAAGAAAGAGTTATATCAGAACTTAATAAAGATAAGTTTCTTTATCCCTTCATTCTGATCTTTTGATATATTTCTCTTTAGGTTGATTTATTCATGTTTTAATACTATTTATAAATTCTTATGCATTTATGCTATAACCTGAGATAGTAAACCTTGTATGACTCTAGCCTTACTAATTCTTTGGATAATTATAAACTACTTGTAATCTCTCTCTAAATCGCTTCCAGGATGGATCGAGGAGCAAGAAGGTGATGAGAGATTGTTTAGTGATGAAAAGTTGGAGGCATCTTGTGAGGAAGCCATGCCAACCAAAGAAATGATCAAGCATGAAGTCACAACTTGCAATCATGGGACTGTGTTGGTGGCTAGAGGGAGTTGACTTCCAAAAGTCTTCTTTGCAATCTCTGAAGCAAGGATCAAGAGGGAGTTTTGTAACTCACTAAGAAGAAGTGAAGATTACTGTATTGCAAGGCTCGGTGTTAAATCCTTAAAGGATTCCTTCAACTGCTGAGATCAAAATTGCTCAAGTCTGTCATCTAGATTTGACATTGGTAGCTTCGCAAACCTATTCAGAATAGAGTGATTTGGGTTGAGGTCGAGGAGGTCAATTCTGAACTCTCTACAATTTCAGAGGTGTGCACTGAAAAATATTCTCTAAGGCAAGCGTTGTAGGCAATCTTGGACGAAGAGGTCAGAAGGTTGTTGCAAGTACTTGAAGATTCAGAGGGAGCCTATTGAACCTAAAGAAGATGGTTGGGGTTTGCGATGATTTCCTGGTGTAGCAAGAAGCAATCTTCAATGGCACTGGGCACCATAGAGGCAGAGTAGATTGCAGCTTGTGTGGCAGCTAGAAAAGCAATGTGGCTTTGAAAGCTCCTTGCAAGATTGTTTGGACAATCATTGGAGCCGACTGTCATTCATGTGATAATCAAAGTTGTGTGAAGCCTTATGTCAATTCAGTGTTTCACGACAGAACCAAATATGTTGAGATCAAATACCACTATATCAGAGATATGGTATTGAGGAAAACAATCCAGTTGAAGTATATCAGCACTGATGAGTAGACAGCAGACATTCTCACAAAGTCTCTTGCCAGAGTAAAGTTTGTGTACTTTCGAGACAAGCTTGGTATTGTGGAGAATGAAGCCCTAGCTGAGAAGAAGTCTCAATATCAGTGATCTTCAGACTTGCTTTAATGCATTTCTCTTTGTTAGAGATATTTGAGGTGCAAGCCCTTGTTAATGCATTTCTCTCTATGAGAGAATTTCAAGGTGAAAGCCCTTGTTTCCACCCTCTAGGAGAGCCATGGTGGATGTCATGTGTGTGACTCCATGACAACATCACGTGAGAGAGTCTATGATGATTTTCTTGTACTTGTGTTTTCACCCTCTGGGAGAGCCATGGTGAAAGTCGCGATGAGGTGACAACATCACATTGAGTGATGAGTATGCATGGGTGTAGCCATGATGGTTGATATCACGATGAGGTGATATGCTTCTTTTACACATGGGTGTAGCCATGGTGTTTGTCATCACGATGAGGTGATATGACTTGGAAGTATTCCTCCCTAGCTGAGAGGGAGTGTTGATGTGCAGCGTCTGTATGACTACTTCCAGATGCACGTCATACAAAGATAAAATTTAAATATAGCCTCTCAGCTATTTAAATTTATTCATGATTAATTGATTATTAATGAGGAGGTGCCTCATCTTATATTTATATTATTAATAATTAATGGTTAATTATTAATAGAGGCCGACTTGAACAATTCATCATTTAATGAAAAGGCACGATTTATTAAGGGCCGACCTTCATCATGAAGAAACACGTCTTTCCTAATGAGGCCGACTTCCTTCTTGAAAAGGTGCGAACTTTCTTGTGGTGTGTATATATGCAAGACAATAATCATTCATTGATCATTAAGTTCATTTTCTCATATTCGCACTTGGAGAAGAAGTTCAGACGTGAGCAGCAGGTCTTCATCCTGTAGTAGCAGATCATATTCCTGTAGCAGCAGATCATCTCTTGTAGCAGCAAATCGATTACAAGGAGAAACATATTCATTTGTATTGCATCTAAGAGAGGTGCTCTTATTCATTGTATTAAATCTGCACTATCTTGTGCCTGAATTGCAAGTAGATTTTTGTTCTTATTCAATCAATATATAAGAGATATATTGGCTGGGTTTTTCTCCCTCGGGTTGGAGGGTTTTCCCAGGGTATCTTGCTGTGTTAATTGTCTTATGTGCTGCATTTTCTGATTACGTTTAGTTTGAATTATCTGATCATGAAAAACTAACAGAAATAACTTGCACAATAGAAGAATATGATAGAAAATATGTTGCAAATACTTGATGATAACTAAGAATAACAAGTCACTTCGAGGGAGCAAACCTTTAGATATCTCCAATGAGAACACAGTTCACAATATGATCATGAAATAAGAGTCACAACCGCCTATATATACCTTATTTATGCTTGGGAAATCACCCAGGCCGACTTCGATAACCCTATATAACTCCTAGACCGACCTAATTAACTAAATAACAATATAATAATGATAATATGACTTAATTAGGAGTTAAGATAGCTGCAAGCCAACTATTCATAACCCAATGTACTCTAATATTAAGGGTGTAGCATGCCCCCCCTCTTTAGAGAAGCATTGTCCTCGGTGCTAAGCAATTTTGGATGCTTTTGAATGAACTCTTCAATTGGAAAATCCTTCCATTGGATGAGATACCGAGTGTGTGTTCTGGTCCTTGGCTTCCTTGTGTGTTTTTAAAGAATAAACTCTAGTTCCAATATGACTCTTCCTTCTTCATCAAGCTCCAATAATATTGTATGAGTAAGGATATTATTCCGAATTACCTTCTTCAAACAAGAAACATGAAAAATCGGATGTATCTTTGTTGTTGATGGCAATTCAAGCTTGTAGGCAAAACTACCTATCTTCTGCATGATTTGATATGGACCATAATATTTTGGAGACAACTTGTTATTCTTTGACTATTGCTTCAATGGAATTTGCTTGTAAGGTTGCAATCTCAAGAAAAGCCAATCCCCAGCTTCAAAACTTCTTTCACTACGGTGTTGCTCCGCCTATTGCTTCATTCAATTTTGTGCCATGGATAGATTCTCTTTAAGTCCTAAAAGTACTTGTTGTTGATGAATCATGTGGTTCTCCATAGCATAAACTCTTGGTAACACCTTCAATGATGATGTGATGGAAGGAGGATGATATCCATATAATGCCATAAATGGAGACATTTTTTATGAACTATAGAAGTAAGTGTTATACCACCATTTTGCTAGTGGTAGCCAATCTACCCATTGAAATTACTTATCTAAAGTGTAACAACGTAGATATCCTTCCAAACACTTATTAACAACCTCTATTTGCCAAATAAATTGAGGATGGTAAGAACTACGAGCCAATTGAGTACCCAAACAATTAAATAAATCTGTCCAAAAATTACTAGTAAAGATAGGATCACGGTCACTAACAATAACCTTAGGTATACCATGTAGCTTTTGAATATTCTCCAAAAACACTTTTGCCACTATACTTGTTGTAAAAGGATATGATAATGCAATAAAATATGCATATTTAGCGAGGTGATCCACTACTGCCATGATGACATTCTTACCATTAGATCTTGGAAGCCCTGTGATAAAAGTCCATGGAGACCTCTTCCCAACGTTGGCTAGAAATAACTAAGGGTTGCAAGAGACTAGGTGTCTCAATTGTCTCCCCCTTATTTCTTTGACAAACCAAACATTTTGCCATAAATCTTTGAACATCCCCTATTAGCCCTTCCCAAAAGAAGTCTTCCTTGACCCAATGATATCTCTTCAAAATTCCTGAATTACCACCCACCGGAGACTCATGAAGCTCTATGAGAATCTTTTGTTTGAGAGAGGAATTCTTGTAAACATACAATTGCTCTTTATACCACAAGGTATCTCCCTTCCAACAAAACTTATCCAAACTACTAAGATCACTCTATAATTGTTAAATGAGATTACTTGTAGCAACATCATTCTGCCACTCAACTTTGGCTTCTACTACCCAATCTTCTTGTAATATTGAAAGGGCACACAATAAAGCTTCATCCTTCCTCGATAGTACATCTGCCACAACACTTTCCTTCCCTTTCTTATATACAATCTCAAAATCATATCCCAACATCTTAGCAACCCATTTTTGTTGTTCTTCAGAAGATAATCTTTGTTCCAAAAAATATTTTAGGCTATCATGATCCGTCTTAACTTTGAAGTGTCTCCCCATTAGATAAGGCCTCCATTGTTTTACTGCATGAAGAATAGCTAGCATTTCCTTCTCATAAATAGATTTGAATTGATTCTTACCCTTTAATTGATGACTCTCAAAAGCAATGTGTTGACCCTCCTACGTGAGAACTACACCTACACCATTTCCTGAAGCATCACATTCCACAATAAAATCCTTGGTGAAATCAAGAGTGGCAAGCATTGGAGTTGAACACATAGCCTCCTTTAACATTTCAAATGTTGCATTAGCATATTCATTCCAGTGAAAAGAATCCTTCAATAAAGTTGTGAGGGGTGTTGTTATATGACCATAATTCTTCACAAATCTTCTATAGTATCCAATCAATCCCAAGAAACCCCTCAATTTCCTAATGGTTTTGGGAATAGGCCATTCCATGATAGCCTTAATTTTGTTAAGATCCACCTTTACTCCTTCATGTGAAACTATGTGTCCCAAGTACTCCACCTCATTGAAACCAAAAGCACACTTGGATCGCTTAGCATAGAGTTGATGATCTTCAAGAACTTGTAATACTTGATCTACATGCTACAAGTGTTCTTCCCATGTCTTGCTATAAATCAATATATCATCAAAGAACACTAATACAAACTTCCTCAAATTTTTCTTAAAGATGGAACTCATCGAACTTTGAAATGTAGATGGTGCATTGGAAGACCAAATGGCATCATCAAAAACTCATAATGACTCTCATGAGTCCTACATGTTGTCTTACAAATATCTTCTTCCTTGATTCAAATTTGGTGATAACTTGATCTAAGATCTAACTTTGTAAAATACATAGCTCCATTCAATTCATCTAGCAAATCATCAATGACTGGAATAGGATACCTATCTTTAATGGTGTAAATGTTGAGCACTCTATAGTTTGGGCACATGCGCCAAGTTTCATCCTTCTTACGTACCATGACCACAAGTGAGGAGTAAGCACTTTGGCTATGCCTTATGTTCTTGCCTCTAACATCTCCACAACAATCTTTTCTCACTTTTCTGTATATGTGGGTACATATAAGGCCTAATGTTGGGTGGTTGGCTCCCTAGAACTAATTGTATTGCGTGATCATGATCCCTCTTAGGAGGAAGTCCTTTACGAATCTCTAAAAACCATTGAGTGACAATCAATTATTGCTTGTATATCTAGATGGGTGGGAGCATTGGATTGAGAGCCTTCTAATGAATATAGCTGGTCCACAAATCCATCCACTCCCTTCTTAAGCAACTTTTGCATTTGGTGAGAGCTTACTATTTGTGGGGACTTTGTCTTCAACCCTCTTAGATCTATTGTTTTTCCTTCTAATTGAAATCTCATGAATAGTTCTTGGAAGTTCATCTCAATTGTTCCCAAAGTAGTAATCCATTGTACTCCCAAAACAATATTTGTTGTACCCGTGGCCTATGTTACCAGGTTCGAATTCGAATTCAAGTTCGGCAACATTGAAATTCAAATGAAATTCGACAAGAAAAAAATTCGAAAAGTAAAAAAATTCAAATTAAATTCGCCTTATGTAAATTTATTTTAGAGTCAATATAATTTATTTTAGAATTTATATTTTATATTATATAATATAATATTATAATATTATATTATAATATTATATTATATTATTGTTATATAATATAAATATTATAAAAATTTATTTTATAGTTTATATTTTATTATATAAAACAAAACTGTATAATATTATAAAATATAAATTTTAAAAATATATTATATTAAAAACTCAATAAAATAAATTGTATTGAAAAATTATTTTATTATATTAAAAAACTTTTATATAAACTATAAATTAAATAATATTAAAAAACTAAAATATTAAAAATCAATATATTTACTACATTTTAATATATAAATAATAAAACTATTTCGAATCTTTAAAAAACCCTTGAAAAAATTAAAAAAGAAAATGCAGAGACGACCTACGGGAAGCACCAACGGGTCGCGTGAGGGGGGTGTGAGATCAAAAAATTGCATGAGTCTTTGCAAGGGTTGCTTGAGGCCATGAGAAGAGTGCGTGAATCACCAACTCGTGGTGCCGAAATCTCTCAAGAAATGCAATGAATCTGATGGCTACCGAAGAAAAATAAACATGGAAATGAAACGAGTCTGATGGCAGCCGACAAAAAATAAACTCAAAAAGGCAACGAATCTGATGGCGGTTGAAGAAAAACAAACTCAGACATGAAACTAGGCGAACTAAGGCGAACTTTAACAAATTTAAATAAAAAATTTGAGATTCGCCTAAATTCGAACTTGAAGCTTCAGATTCGGCGAATATGGTGACTTAGCCCATGGCGATAGCATACATTGGGCTATCAAGGTGATAATCTCCCATTGGTAAATTAATGCTATGGCACTTTCCAAAACAACTAACAATACCACCATCTGCAATCAAGACCTGAAACTCTGGATCTGGATATATAAAACAATTTAAACGAGTAGCCAACTTTTTGTTGATGAAATTATGAGTGCTATCTAAGTCAATCGACACTATTACTTTCTACTTCTTTAAGAAACCCACTACCTTGAGAGTTTGTGAGGCGCTAAAATCGGAGAGTGCATTACAAGAAATGATTGGTTGGGGATCATGTGATTCATCCTCTAACTCCCTATCACCTTCTAATATCGGTTCCTCCTCTTCTTCCTCACTTGGACCTTTAATATAGAATAATTTATTTTCATTGCATTTATGTCCTCGACTATATTTGTTGTCACAATTGGAACATAACCCTTTTGCTCTCTTCTCCTCAATTTGTTGTGGAGTCAACCTAGTAAGTTGAGGTAATGAATGTGTAGGAGATCTCCTTTCGCTTACATTTACAATCCCTTGTCGCCTACTAGCCAAAAACTTCTCAACTTGTCTTGCCATTAATATTGCTTCCGATAAGGATTGTGGTTGAAACAACCGTACTTCATATTTTATGCGATCCTTTAAACTGCCTAGAAATAGTTCCTTCAAATTTTCTTTTGTCATATTTGCCACTCTTAGACAAAGGGTTTGAAATTGCTGAATATAATCCTTGACCATGCATGTTTGCTTTAATTTAGTAAGTTGGCAAAAGTAGCTATCCATAAAGTTATCTCCATAATGGGTAGCAAGTTCCTCTTGAAAAATTGACCATGTGACCACACAAACCTTCTTTCCCTTCTCATCACATAACCAACGATACCAAATAAATTGATCTAGTTCTAGGTATAATGATGCCATAGCCACCTTTTGTTGACTAGGAACATGATAAATATCAAAGAACTGCTCCATTCAGCAGAGCCCATTGGTTGGATCCTTGTCATCAAACCTTCTCATATCCAACTTGGGTATAAATTGCCTTGGCATATGATTATTAAAGGAATGATCCTTCTTGAAATCAAAGTCAAGTCTAAGGAATTCATGTCCAACAAAAGTATTATCTTCCACCTTACTAGGTGAATCTTCACCCTTACACTTCATACCCTAAATAAGTGATTTCAATTCACTCATTTCTTTAGTCATCTTCTTCTCTAATGATGAAATATCACCCTTGACATTTTTATTTCATCCTTAGGGTTAAAATCCTCAATTTCTACCTCATCATTCTTTGCAGATTTCCCCGATGTGGTAGCATTCTTTTTGCCTCTTGTTGCAAGCCCCGTCATGATGGTAGAAAATAATTTTGCAATAAATCACAAAAATAAATTCAGAATAATCTGAAAATTTTGTTGTAACTTACCAAGGACTAGGTCGCACTTCAGTAGAAAAATTTCCCAAAAAATAGGTGATTTGCAGCCTTGAGAGCGACTTTTGTGGAAACCCTAATTTTGTAATATCTCACTTATTTAACTCCTAATCCCTCGGATATTGTTGCAAGACAATCACAACATGATGGAGAGGATGTGGTTTACGAGTTTCATAAGGCTAGAAAGTTCATCGAAAGAACCCTGAAAACACATCTCCATGTGCAAGAAAAGTTGGAGTTGTCTCAAGGCAAGTGTAACAACCAAACTAGGCTAACAAAAACTAAGGCAAATTTTTCTTGTGGTTAACTATTTAATCCACCAATATTATACAACATTAGCATGAATACCATTTGATCTAAGATTTACCTTGTTACCTAAATCCCCAAAGAACCAAACTCTAGATTGCAAATAACTAATAATAATAAGCCATTTCAAGGGGCTACCTCTAGTAGTATTCAATAAGAACATAATAGATGATATGATGATAATAAATCAACCACTATCTCTTCTATATGCCATACTCATGCCATTGTTGTGACCCAAGCAACTTAATCACCAATATATGTTTATGTAACTTAATTAAGAGATATGCTAGCCATAAATTGGCTACACATATTGATGAGGCAAAGTTCAGCCTCATCAATCTTTGGATAAACTACCCCCTTTCCGTATCAAAAATCCCTTTGTCATGCTAAGTAATAGATTGTATAACAAATTATTAGTTATTTTGAGTAAGATAGTACATGTTTCTAGTTTTTCTATCTTTAATTAATAGGGGTCTAAATGCTAACACGTTGCTGTGAATAAGTGCATTTTTTATTAAAATAAGGCATATGGAGATATTAAGATTATAACCAGCTCCAAAAGAATTGCTCTAGAAGGACCATGCTGAAGGATTACACTGGTATTTTGATGAATCTACTCCTTGTTGTGCAGAAGACACTCTAGCCTGTTACTTTTTCAAAGGAAAAGAATAATGCATCACATCCTGGCTATATTAATGAATGGAGAGAAAATCTAAGCGGGAAATAGACACCCAGGAGTTTTTTCAATATTTTCCAAGGCCTACCTGCCACTCGCACCTAAAGGTTTCGTCCAATGACTTGTGGTGGCAGGTTGCAGAGAAGACTTAGCTAGAAAGAATCTAGACCCAATTTGATTATAACCCAAGTTTAACTTCGTTTTTAGCTCCGCATCCTTTCAAACCTCAACTCTAGGTTGAAATTTAAAATCTTAGGCCAAATGATTCTTTACCCAACTAGTAATCAAACCATGCTAAGGTTTAATTGCAATTTTGTCTCCAACTTCTATATCAGAATTTAAATCCAGATTTTAACATCATTCTTGGACCAATATGATTTTGGAATCAATTATATTTTAAATCTAGTTTTTTAATTTATTTAAATACAGTTGACTTGGCTATGGTTAAATCTCTGACCTGCATAATCTCAGTTGTCCGGACACTTGGCACCTTGTGTTTCATACAACTTAGGGTTAACAAGCTAAGGTCCACCAAACCTTGGGTTTTATCCCTGAATAAGAGCCCATAAATATGCAAATAAGACTTTCTCCTTGAGTAACCAGAGCCTTGTTTCCATTCCATGCAAGGAGAATGACACTTTACATGTGTTTTACATCATACATATAAGCCATTTTCTTTTTTCATAGGGGAAAAGATGCCCGCCTTCTCATTATTCCTGAATCATAATGGATGAAAATGTTGAGTTCTTCCTTGCCTGTCAGTGTTAGTTCACTGGATACAGCAGATCAAAAGCTATGATTTGGATTTTCTGGGAGAAGAGTTTGGGAGAAAGCCATTGACCACTTAGGAAGGATTGTCCACAGCTACAATCAGCCTATGGCAGTTTCAGAAACAGCATGTGAATTGAGAGGGAATGTTGAAAAAGGTGTTTGACTAGAGACAGTATGAGCTAGAGCATGGGATTTGTGAACTATATACTTGTCTTTCTGAGTATTTATAACATAAAGTTTAGTTTTTTGCAGACTACCACCAATCAATTACCGACTTTCATTAGATGACAAGAAAATTTACCTCTCTTCTGCCCTAGCTTACCCTCTGATGTGATGCAAATTTTACATGCACTTCAATATATCATTATATCTAAAATAAAATTAGCCAAACAATTAAATTAAAAAGATGAGAAACGCAATGAATCAAAAAAAAAAAAGATGAGAAACACATATCATCCAACAACAGCAAGATTTGACAAATTGTATAAGAAGGTGAGAAATCCCTATCATCCAATAACAGCAAAATTAACTTTCAAAACAATCATTTTTTACACAGAATGTTGGTGTATTATATCAAAAACATAAAACTCTTGTTCCATACCTTACATATATTTTTTTATTACTAATGAAAGTAGTGGCAAGTCTTATAAGATGAGCATCTGCAAACATTCTAGAGGATTACCATGGGATCTATATCTATACAAAGGAAATTATATGCCTAGGACAATTTGAATGAATGTGAAGTAGCAGCTTAAGATCACAATGTCACATTAATAAATTATGACTGTTGTTTTTACATTCTTTCATAATTGTGCTGCTAACGTCTCTTGTCCATATGCATGTACTCCACAAGTGATTGTCAAAGAGTATGACTATATATACATATAATGTTCCCCACATGAGGGGACAGTTCTCTTTTGCCAGATTACATGTTTCCCGCATGAAGGGGGAGTTTTCTTTTTCCAGATTACATGTTTCCCACAAGGATTAAATATTTCCCACATGAAACGGTCAAATTAGGCAAGATATTATGGACCTTTTGCCACAGCAGTTATAAGAGTGCATATAAAAATTCCTTGGTAGAACAAATCTATAGATACATATATCATACCATGAAATTTTTGACATGATGCTAAAAAGTTAAAAACCCAAACCTAGTAGGAAATTTACATTCAAGAGATAAGAGGAAGACAACTGCGTTGGATAATGCCAAAACCTTATGCCAAAAGACAATCAATACCAGCACCAATCAAGTATACGCAAATGATTAAATTCTACATAGACAAGCATGTATTGAAATATTTTGTGGTAATTAATTTTAATGATGCATTCCATAAATGAATATGCCAACTCAACTACAAAGAAGTGAAAAAAATAGCTGTAACAAAGTACAATTCCTGTTGGGTTGTAAGTGCACATCCATACAAAACACCTCATGTATTAAAGAGTACTGAAACCTACATTCAATCAAGTAAAAACAGACAATCTTGGGAAGATTATGTCGCCAAATCAAGTATTATGCCTTTGCATAACTCTCAAATTGAACAACAAAATACACTAGAGTTAAAACTGGACACTAGAAAGATAAATAATTACTTAAACATCAAGGCAGCCTTCTCTCAAATCATGACCTGAAGCTTTTCAGTCATTTAATTACTAAACGCTGCTACTGCAGGAGTACGTCAGGTAAATTCTTCTGTTCTGTAGATGTAAGGTAATGAGATCTGGTGGTTCTCAGCTCTGTTATTTTGGAGAGAAGCACTTTATTGTTATAGATTCATCTATTTTTCAGTTCAATCCCCTCTTATTTCTCAAGTCCCTGGGTTGATTCGTTAGCATATTCCCTTCTCCAGTATTAACATTGCCAGCAGTATCAGTGTCATGCCTTGACAACCCTCTCAATCTTACAGTTATTATATATGATTCTATGTGATCTCTGAAATTCCATAGCAGTTTACCTTATCTATATCATGTTTGTAAGTTTGATATTTGTACTCACCTCCTTCCTTCTCTGCCTATAGTCATTGGCAGTGGTCAACATCCACATTGCAGGTCAATTAGCAATTTATGGCAATATCTCTGTCACAGCTATGACATAGCTTTGCAGAGTCTCCTTACATGAAGTCTCCTCCTTTTTGTGGTGGATTCCATTCCCTCGTAACATTTTATATAGGTTTAAGTCTAGTTTTTCCTACTTTTGAAGGGTTCTGATGTTCTTCATATTTGTTTCCTTTTAGTCCATTTAGAATTTAAAGATCTGTGATTATTTCCACTCAGCTTTTTATAGAATATGATTATCATTATGATATTTGTGCTACCAGTAAGCTGTGATTTAAAATCAGAGCCATACCATTGAAGAGGTTTCATTTTTCTGCTTCAGTTTTTCAATCACAACTTTGTATCATACATGTAGTATGTCAAGACTTGCATTTTATGTCTTCCCTACACGGAAGAGATTCATAAAACTGTTTTTCTTTGTTTTATAAAGCCTTTTATTTTATGTAGACTTTATATTTTCATATAATGAGGGTTTTTTCAGTAATGAAGAAAAACAACCAACATGAATTGCAGAGTATTTCTGAAAAGCATTATTTTTATTAAATCAAGAAAAAATACACAATAAAATCAACACTTTTGGCAATGCATTTTCCACCAAATATTTACAGGTCAATCTTTCAAGCAGAAAAAGAAGCTAAAGAATTGTTGCCTAACAATAGGCAACTAAAGAAATAGGTAACATAATTTGACAAAACCATTCAAAGGAAAGGAAAGCAATAGACATAAGTATTAAGTGATACCTTTCACGACATTGTTTTCCAATGCGACCTGGTAAAAACTGTGAAATAAAAGACCACTTTTTTACCCCATACTTGTGTACAAGCTCAACTATCTTGTTATCTTCCTATTCAAGAGACACATGAAAGGGAAGTCAAAATATAATAAAAAATGAACTAAAACAAATGAATCTATAGTCCACTCTTCCGCTTCGGTTAGAAAATTAGATTGTACAGACCTCTTTTGTCCATGGTCCCTTAATAAGATTTGGATTGATAACTTTCTGCCAACGGTGCAAGCACTGTACATCTGTGCGGTTTGGAAAATATTGAGCTGTTGAAACATTCAAAACTATCGATAAGTAGGAGGTTTCTTCCACAACGTATCAAATTATGATATTGCTATCAGGATTCAACCATGTAGTTTTCGAGTCAAACTCATTGACCCATGATTCATGAGTAGTGGTTCACAAGAACCCATCTCTCATGATAATGAATGGTCCACTTAGCACTCATTGCATCTAGGTGATGCTCAGGTGAAGCATTGGTCCGTCCCGGGAGGTCACCCATCCCAGTACTGCTCCAGCTCAAGCATGCTTAACCAAGTTTTCCCCAAGGTTAAGCCCACTTAGCTTGCTACCCCATTTGCAAAACCTTCAGCAAGTGTTATGCCTTATGAACCATTCGTGGTTAAGCGCGCTTGAGCTGGAGCAGTACTGGGATGGGTGACCTCCCGGGACGGACCAATGCTTCACCTCTGTGAGCATCACCTAGATGCAATGAGTGCTAAGTGGACCATTCATTATCATGAGAGATGGGTTCTTGTGAACCACTACTCATGAATCATGGGTCAATGAGTTTGACTCGAAAACTACACGGTTGAATTCTGATAGCAATATCATAATTCAAAACTATTATCAATAAAGGACACACATTACATAAGAATACCACATGATGCATGTCACAAATAACAATAAAATCTAATAAAGAAACTATTGTTGTCTCCGTGGAAGGGAAAAAAGGGCAGACAGAGTCAACATTTCAAAGGCTCAAACAAATATTTATCAACTAGGTCATGACTCACATCCATGATAGCATATGCACAGTTAAAATAAACCACAGTTATAAAGAAATTTAATAGAAGATCAAGGAGTCACAAGAGATCCTAGAAGCCAGACATTATGAATGAAAGATGAAATCATAGTTGCAGAAATTGAGAAAAGATCACAATTAATCATCACTTGGCCCTGGTGCCAATTATTTTTTTTTAAATCATAGTCTTTTCATATCTATTAGTCAAATCAATGTTTTGAACCAAATAATCATTATTTTTCTGATTTTTCTGGGTTTTTTTAATCTATGAGCAGTTTTTTCTGATTTTTCCCTAACCCCAGCCCAATTTTTTCCCAATAATTGAAAAAAAAAAATCTTTGTTTTTGGGTTTGCCAATTCCTTCCAGAGAAAGATTTTTGCTACTATGGATGAAATTATATCTTATTAAAGAAAAATAGGATCGCAGATAAGGGGGAAGGATTAAGCACATAGTACCAGCACCCTACAGACAAGTAACTGTGCCCATGAGAACTTCCCCAAAATCATTCATCAATTTTTTCTTTTCACTGAATTTTCTATAGAAAATCAACATGGATACAGGTGTAAAGCAGATTATGTTTCAGTCTGTTATAGGGCAGAAACTTAGTGGTCAGGAAGCGACTCACTTTGAAAAGCTTATAGACTAATTCAACATACATAAGACTGGTACAGAAAATTTAAAACAGACTCTGTATTTTCCAGTGAAATATGAATCGGTTATATTACTCTTACTCAAAATTTAAAACAGACTCTGTATTTTCCAGTGAAATATGAATCGGCTATATTACTCTTACTCCAAATTATGTAAATGAAGTATATGATGGATCACATATATACTAGTTTTTGGATCACATTTGCTGGATCTATACCCTTGAATTTGTGTATCTTATTGAATCCATTCTCTTGCTGTTATAATGATGTTATGTGCTCATAATATGTAATTATGAATTTATGCATTTGTGATGCATTGTGTATAAACCCTAGATAACAGACCTTAAGGTATTAACCAATTAACATGTACAAGTATGAGGTGGTGAGGACAGTTCAGCAAAGACCATGCATGCAGGTTGATCATGTTGAAAGCATGACTATCCTTAACCTAAGTTACCGGTTTGGGTGTGGGTTCGGGGGTTCGGTTCACCGGTTCAGCTAAATTTATGTGGGGGTGGGTTCGCCGGTTCGGCTAAATTTTTTGGGGGGTGGGTTCGGTTCGTTTTGGGTTCGTTAGTACAAAAAACATGTATATATATATATATATACATGCAGCCTAGAAGCATGAATTAGGATTAGAATATCATATAACATCATATAAACAACAAAACCACCATAAACTTGAATGTCATTTAAAACATGCATGACAAATATTCATTGTTGAAACTTGAATTGTGGTAGCTTGATATACAGAGTCTATTGATAAAAGGGTTCAATTTATGGTTTTAAAAAAAGAAGCCAACTGAGTAGAGTTATCAGCATTCTTCATAAATCATAGGAATTTGTTTAGTACACTAGCCATTTTGATGTCTTCTTGCAGTCTCAAACATTATTTTGTATCATTGTTACATTGGTCTTGAGAGTGGTAGCTTAATATAGCTCCACAATGATGCAAAACAATTTTTGAAAAAAGAAAGTTGTGTCAGAGTCCACTTTCAATCCAACAAGCAAAAATGAAAGCTCGGCCTCTTGGAATGAAAATGCTTGTTTGCAAAACAAATGAATAAGAATGAGGTAGTTAAGGTGTTTAGAGTGATTTAGAGGTCACTTTTAGGGTTCTCTTAGGCGTGGGTCAAATTCACACTCCATAAAACATTAAAAAAATGCTCAAAAAACCACTTTTTGGATGCCTAGTCATGTGGGTTCTATCTTGGTTTGCCTAGGTTTTGTTTGGGTTCTACCCGGGTTCTCTTGGGTTCTGCCTAGACGAACCAGACCCAAAAATGAAGGACCCTAGTCGAACCCACGTACGAACCAAACCAATACCCGAACCAAGAGTGAACCAAGACCAGAACCAGGGGTAAAATAGAAGAACCCGGTAACACAGTCCTTAACTAGCAGTTACATCCAGATGAATCAAACACACTTTGTGGACATTTATGTTTTTTGTTGCCCAATAGTGTAGTAGGCCTATAGTGACTCAGAGGCCATGGTGCATATAATTATTCAAAGAGTACAAACCAATAACAGTAAGAAATTTACAAAACCACAAGCATGCCTTCCAAGCTGCAAAACCTAACCAACTAACAGTAACAATATACACAACCCATATTATCGAGAACACCTTCAACATATGCCTCTCCATGCAAATCCTTGTTCTAAAATAGCAATAATAAAACCAACAAACCAAAAACACTAAAATGAACCACAAACATGTCTTCCAAGCTGTAAATATTCAAACCTAATCAAATAACCATATCATTAATTTAATCCAAACAATGCAAAATAGCTTCAACAAATGCCTCCTTGTGCTAAGCCTCATCTGAAAATTATAATTATTCGAGCCAACATACCAAAAATACTAAAATGAACCACAAGCACATCTTCCAAGCTGCAAAATGCCAAAACCTAATCAAATAGCAATAACAATAATTGAATGCAAATTATCCAGAATAGCTCCAACAAATGCCTCCCTATGCAAATCCTCGTTCTAATATAATAACAATTAAAAGCGAAACGACCAAAAACAATAAAATAACTACAAGCAAACTTTCCAAGCTGCAAAATCTGACCAAATAACAATAACAATAGTTCAACCTGAATTATCCAAAACAGCTTCAGAAAATGCCTCTCTGTGTAAATTGTAACGTCCCCATTTTCCAGCCCTCTTAAGGAATAATCATTATTTTAATTATTTAATCTTACTAGGCAAAAAGTGCAAAGTCAAAAGGGTAATATTAAATAATTATATTAAAAGGTTATAAAGTGACATACTTTAATGATAAATTAATAAGGTCACTTTATTAATATATCTTCAAAAAGTGACTTAAGTATTAGATAGTCACATCAAGGAGTCACATCAAGGGTCACATCAAAAAGTCACATCAAGGGATCACATCAAGGAGTATTAAAATATTCTTCTAAAAGCTTGCTGAACACTCTTCTTGGGTCTTTCTAGAAGATCAAGGAGTTCTTTATAAAGGGGGAGTTGAGAGCTCATTGGACAGGCTGGATGAAGATATTGAAATTGGTTTTGGTTTTTGAGGAGAGTCATCTTCTCAGGGTTTGTGAGGATGGAAACCCTTGCGAGCAGCATTCTCTATGCTGTTGAAAGATACAGTCTGGAGAATTCTTGGTGATTTCACTTCAGGAATCACAGGTGAGCTTCATTACAGATTGAGACTTACAGTTTGGGCATCAAAGTTATATTTCAGATTGGAGAGTTCGTATTGTAAGGCAGATTTGAATACACTAGCAGGAGATTTAAGAAGTTTCAGTACCTTTATTGTTGACCGTACCATCTTCCTAGGCTAGCCATACATCTTGAAGAGAGGGTTGATCGTTTGCAAGGGCGGCTAGGGTTTTTGGACGTTGTAATGCTTCATTTGGGGTCGTCCAAGGTTGGAGAGCTCCATGCATGCAACTTTTTGCCATTGGAGGTGATTCTTGCAACTGGTGTCCATTTTAGAAGGTTCTTCAAGCACATTTCTCTTGTGAGTTCCACAATTGTAACTCCCATATTTTTTGGGTATTGTTGATTTAGATATTAGGGGATATTTTATGAATTGGGTTATCATTATTTTGGTAAAAAGCTAAGTATTTAAGCTTGTAGAAAAATTTGGAATTTTCAGCTATATACCCTCTATGTAATGTTCACTTTTGAGTTGAAAGTTTAATTGCAATATCTTCTATTTCTGCTGCAATATATTGTTGTATGAATCATTGTTAAAACATCTCAAAATGCTCATCAAAAACACAAAAAATTCAAGTGCAAACCGGGCGGCATATTACAATGGTATCAGAGCAATGTATCCTGCATCCTGAAGGGGCCATTCAAAAGATGAAGACTGTTGAGGAGCAACTACTAGAAGGGCTAATAGAATTGAAGCAAGTTATCAAAACTATATTGAGATTTGGCAAAATTATGGCAAGACTTTAAAACAATTGCGTAAGGAAGTGCATGAGCATCCTAAATGGATAAAGTCTTTATTTGGTGTTTAGAATAAATCTGAAAAAGATTTTTCTAGTGCAAGAAACAATGAGAAGCAAGAAAATGAAAAAGAGTTTAATAGCAAATCATTTGTATGGAGATAGTGCCTTGGTAGATAAAGACTATGTGACAAAGTTTCAAAAAGAAAAAGACTGTTTGGACATGCATGCAATTACTGTTGATGAGTTTGTGCATGAAGGGAAAGACAAAATAGCAGCCGTGAAATTGAGTTCAAATATTTCTAGTGATGATGGTTCAAATAGATATAGGTTGGATGATCATACACAACCTTTGGAGAGGAGTGTTTATGAAGACATCAATACTAGTGAGTCTAGGAGTGACTCTCTCACAGAGGTAACCACTCATGAGGAGGACAACAAGCACTTTATTTCTAAACAAATCAATCAACCTTTTGTCACATTGGATCCGGGTGTGTTGGCACCTAAGTATGATGGAAATCCTACACAAGATGAATTTCATTTTGATTGTGATGATGACCATGATGCAAGTATGGAGGATAGTATTGACGATTGTGATGAAGATCTTGAAACAAAATCTGAATTATCTTTGCACAGGGCTGACTTTGAGCAAAAGGTTAGGAACTTGAATGATTTAAATCCACAATATACTACTGAAAATGATAATGAGGATGCACAAGAGACTTGGGACAGCCTTAGAGTCATTGGTGAAAGATATAACAATTCTGATTTTGATTTTCATCATAGCAGCAGTTCTCTTGATTTGCATAAACATGATTGGAAGAATCAATTTTTGGTGTTCAATGATAACCCATTGTTTGAGGCGGGTGTAGAGAAGACATATGAAAATCCACTTTTTGAGTTGAATGATGGAACAACTCTTGGTTGTAGTGCTGCACTTGGTGGAAATAGTTAGGTATGGGATCCAAGAGAAGATTCAGAACCTGAGTTGGAGTATGATTTTCAGCCAGCTAATGATTTGAGTTCACATTATGAGATGATTTGGTTACTCTCCTGGGAGACCACTGGATATGAGATATGCAAATGAGGAGACAGATGGGGAGTTCGTAAGAAGTGCTATGACATTAGGACAAACAGATTCTTCATGGGTTGTATTGACTCTTGGAGACTTCAACATTTTAGATTTTGAAAGGATTCCAAAATTTGTTCTTGAGCTTGCTGAAAAGTTCAGAATAGTGCTAAGTAAAGGTAGTTTCCAGCTTGTTTCTTATGTGCATCTTGGGAAAGGACATAAATATGACATCTACATACTTGACAATTCATCCTTTGCATTGAGTGATGTTAAATATCATACTAATCTTTCTTTGGGATTGGATTTCAAGACTACTATCACTCCTTGCACTTCAATTTTGGATGCTTTCATGGATAGGCTACAAGGGATTAACAAAGGAGTCACAAAATTCCATGATGTGTATTTTGTTTTGGAAGGCACTTGGGGTTATGTTGTGCACCTTTCTAGGAATGTTAGAAATCATTCTTGGCTGGGTATCCATGCCTTGGATTCTCAACAAGAAATGATTGAGCTCATTACGGATGGTTGGAGTGAATCTTGGAGGGATGATGATCTAAATTTCAGAATTGATAATGGTAATCCATTTCTTACCAGTCATTTTGCTAATCCATTTGTTTATTTACAAATGGATCGGAGAGAGATTTTAAGCAGAGATTGGAGCATTGATAGCATGGCCACTCTTAGGAGTATTCCTTGGCAAATAATAGATCATCTTTTCCGTTTGAAGCTTGCTGTTTGGTTGCAGGTCAGTCACATCATTTCATGGGTTGCTCTCAATCAAGGGAGTTGGCACACTATTCTTTGTCAAGGTAGTGAGGATTTTCAGTTGGTGTTTGCTTGGAGGTGTTTTCATAGCACTTTTAAGTGGATTTGGTACAACATAATGTTTATAACACATGCTTATACTTGGAAAACTCATTGGTACTGCTGTTGTCCTTTGCGTAGAGCAACAAAATCAAATTGTACTTCACTAATTTCAGTTTTGAGCAGCAGTGTTTTTTGTTTACTTCAGATCTTCCAAACTAAAAGAGTTCATCTAATGAAGGTTTGTGTTGTGAACATCGGTAGCCTACTCTCAGTGATCGTTCAAGACAATGAATTTTTGCATCCTTTGGCTCATCTTTTAGAAATCCTTGGAGTTGGAACAGCAAGAGGTTTCGCAAGTCTTGATGATTGTATCAGAATAGTACAATGGAGGCATGTTAGATCTTTGAGGTCCTTTGGTGATGAGCTTGTTGAACTCTTGCTAAGTATTGTTTCCCCTTTAGCAAGAAGAGTGGAGGAATTTGCATTTGCTGGTATGATTCTATGTGACACATTGAGGAGATACGTTGAGGATTCTAATTGTGGACAAAATCCCAGTGTTAGTACTACTATCCGCTTTTTGATCCGCCTATGGATGACTCCAGTTCTTTGGCTAAATATGAGTTGGATGACTTCATCAAACAAGCAGTTGAGTACTTTATGGTTGTGGCTGGTTGGTAAAGATCATTTGATCATAGGAGATGTCTCTTTAGTTACTACCATATTCATATCTCTTATATTTTCAGTGGGTTTTCAGATTGATTATTGATGCCCTTACATTTTCATGTTGGTTACGGAGACATCTTTTCATAAGCAGATGGTTGCTAAGCCTTGGCAAGCTATAGGGCAGTTGGTTGTGAATGTTCTTCCGAACACAATTTATTTATTTGTTGCCTCCTCTTTGGTAAGTGGCGATAACTACAGACACTACATGGAGATGGTGTGCATTGTTTTGCATGGTGTCTCATTGATTGCAATAGTTTGGGTGTGTTGTTGCGTTCGGGGCTCTTCCTTTGGCACTTGGAGGTCAAGTGTTAATGTTATGATTTCAGTTCGCAACCATAGAGGGATTCCCTAGTTGGCAGATTGGAGAGTTATGATGATTGATTTGCTTCATTTTTGGGATGTCATTTAGGGATATCTTGGATTTCGTTCTTTATCGCAAACTAGATTATTTTCTCTATTGCCCAGGATCGTGATTGACAATGAGCTAGTCAATGTGGTTTTCACTAAGATGCCTTGGCAGGATATATTATATGGCAATGAGTTCAGCCCTCTCAAGGTTTTCAGTATGGGTGTTGATGATGATTACTTTTCTGGGAGGGTGCAGTTTGAGCATGTTGGTTTGCTAGTTGTGATCAAAATGGTGCAACGTCAGCATGGCAATTCCTTTTTGAGATTCACTTGGAACCCGAGATTCACACTGAGTTTTAGAGCAGCTTTTGTTTGGGATGAGAGAGCCAGTATGGATTTACTCGAGCTTGCTCTGGTGGCACATCGGTTTGGCTCTCTTGAGGGACATAATGTTAAGGAGTGGATTGAGTTTTGGTGGTTTGTTATCACTCTTCTTATCGGTGGTTTCCAGGAGGTCCCTTGTCTTGGTACCCTACAGTTCAATGCCTTGAGGAGATGGTACTACAGATCTCCTAGGTTGACTTGGGACCCTGGGATCATTCTTGATTCCAGTTTGGATCATGTTGTGACCTTTTCACACATCGCCCCATTGCAAATGGGGACCCCCTTTTTTTGGGGGTTTTGCCTTGGCATCGCAACTGCCAATCACCATTTTTTTACAATGAGGAGTTAGAGTTTTCAGGTGGTCATCAAAGTCGGTTAAGGAAATCGTGACTGAAACAATGTTCGGACATCGTCAAAGTGCTCAGAAGGCCCGGAAAGACAAAAAACGCCATTGCTTTGGGTCAATTCTGACACTTCCTACTTTTTAGGGATTTTGCTTTTTTGCTTTTTTTACTTTTGGCATTTTGGGACCAATCCGGGAAGCAGCTTTTTTGACTTGCTTTTTGCTTTTTGCTTTTTGCTTTTTTGTTTTTTCTGGTTTTTTTGAAAGTTGACCTAGGATTGGGTCCCTCATGTCATGGCAATAATGTTCATATCTTCAAAATCAAAAATTTATGTCTTCGGGTATAAAAAGCGAGAGAAAATCTTTGGGCAAGGTTTTATTCCAGATCAACATAAGACTAGCGCTTGAATGGATGGCATGAGAAGTATAAAGTTCGCCAAGAGAGGAGATGGCAAGACCAAGGCCAAGTCCACCCTAGGAAGAGGAAGATGTCCGACCAACTCCAAAGTCCGCCCAAGAGAGGAGATGGTAGGACCAAGGCCAAGTCCGCCCAAGGTAGAGAAAGATGTCCAGTCAAGTGCAAGGTTCGCCAAGGTAGGAGATGGCAAGACAAGTGCCAAGTCTGCCCAAGGAAGAGGAAAATGTCTAAGCAAGCTCAAAGTCCGCCCAGCAAGCAAAAATGTCCAAACATGTGCCAAGTCCGCCCTCCAAAGGAGAATGTCTAAGCAAGCATGAAGTCCACCTTCCAAGAAAGAACATGGCAAAGGGTATGTAAACTCCGCCGAAGAATGATGCAAGCTAAGCATGAAGTCCGCCCAACACTTGGGAAAATTTGGCATGACAATCACCAACTCCACCTTAGCAAATGAGCAAAGTGGCACAACAACTATGAAGTCCGTCAAGGAAAACTCAAAAAATTGGCTAAATGTTGATACCTTAGGGGTAAAAACTCAGAAAATTGGCTAAGTATCAATACCTTGGAGAATAAAATTTCAAAATTTGGTTAAGTGTCAAGGAAATTCCCTAAGCAATGAGCAATTTTGCCCAACATGGCCAACCAATCATGAAGTTTGCCAAGGCTAAATTGAAGATGTCCAAGACACAGCCAAGTCCGCCAAAGAGAAATGAAGGAAGATGTCTTGCCAGGTCCAAAGTTCACCCAAGAACGGCCTGTTGATCATGAAGTCTCCCCAGCTAGCAAGGAAAGTGGCTTGCCAATGATGAAATCCTCCTAGGTCAAAAATAAACAGTTCCCAGGACACAATGAACTTCGCCATGAAATGGCATGGAAAATGTGAAGTCCGCCATGCTATAAATTCAAAACGTCCAAACAATAATCAGCTCCACCTTGACACTTGGGAAAATGTCCAAGATCATTCAAAGTCCGCCCATGATAAAAGCAAATTGTCCAACTAGCAACCAAGTCTACCTAAGAAAAAAAAAAGATAATTGGCTTGCCAATGATGGAAATCCGCTCAAGCATAATAGAAAAATGGCATGGCATGTGCCAAAGTCGGTCGAGGTTAGAAACAAACATGGTAAAATTTTCCAAGAGGAAACAAAAAATGGAAATGGCTAAGTGTGGAATTTTCCTACAACAAAGGAATCAAATTTTGACTAAGTGTTGGAAAGAAAACAGGAAGAATGAAGAAGAATAAAGAGGAAAAGTAAAGAGGAAGTGAATAAAATCCTTGTCCAAGGATAGAGTCTGCCCTACTTAGCACAAGCCAAATTCAGAATTGAAGGCAATACAAGCAAAGTTCGAATGGTCCACCTGAAGGTGTTACAAAATGAAATTGAATAGCCAAAATTTGGCTTAAGTATACTTCATAGAGAAAGTTCCAATTTCCTCCATTATGGCAAAAGAACAGGGGAGTTCTTCTCCAAACTCAAGGCACTTAAAGAAATTTCAAAGCAATCAGGAAAGAAAAGTTTAAGTCTAGACATCTGCTCCAAGGAGAGACTTCTAGACCTCAAAGATTCAAATGCAAGTGAGAAGAAGAAATCAAAATCTCAAAGGAAATCCAAGATCAAAGCTAAGAAGAAACAAGCACAAAGGATAAAGTCGTTGGCAAAGAAAGATATTCTAAGGCAAGTGCATGGAAAAAGAACAAGGTGACCAAGGAGGTCATCTCAATCGTGTCCAGGTTCATTGAACACACTGTTAGATTTTAAGATCAAAGATGAAAGCAATCAGAAAATGCAACACATAAGACAATTAACACAGCAAGATACCCTGGGAAAACCCTCCAAACTCGAGGGAGAAAAACCCAGCCAAAATATCTCTTATATTGAATATATAAAGAGTAGAAGTCTGCATACAACTCAGACCCAGCACAAAGGCAAATCTGATACAATGATTATTAGCACTTCTCCTAAGTGCGAATATGATTCTCCTTAAACTCAGTCTACTGATGCAAGATGATGATCTGCTGCTTAAGTGCGAACTTCTATAGAAAGGCGAATTATAATGAATGAACTTGATTGATCAATACAACAATAGATGCCTTGAATATATAGGCAAACACAAAGAAGTCGCACCTCTTCACAAGAGTCAGGTCAGCCTTCTTAAGAAAAAACATGACCCTTGATGGAGGCGCGAATTTCAAGAAGGGTCGGCCATAAATATTAAATGTCTTTTAATATTTTTATTTATATTTAATCATCAATTAAGAAGTCAACTTCAAGGAATAAATTCGAATATATAAGCAAGTATAAATTTAAATAGCATGTATTGCTACATTTAAATTTATCTCTTCATTATTTGTTATTCCTCATGAATTTGAACAATATCATTAACACACACTACCGCTCAAGAGGATAGGGATGCCCTTCCTTGAAGATAGCTCCTTGTGCCACTTGTCCTTCATGCAAATGTTGTTGATGTTATTTTGGGAAACCCTAATTAGGGTTGTGTTGGTGTGCGTTTTAATACCCACCGAACACAGAATAAAATGCCCAAAGACACTCTATCCTCTCTTGAAAAATCACCGCGTATGCTAAGATTGCGAGAAGATCATATGGTGATTCCAAGGTTTCTTTTGTCAGGTCTTGACGTGTGGATAAGATCAGTGGGCGTTGTGATTTGCTGGTAATCACAAGGGGACTTACGTTAGAATTTATTTGCAAGCTAAGGACTTAGACGGTTTTGACATTGAAGG
This sequence comes from Sequoiadendron giganteum, assembly GCA_007115665.2. Taxonomy (NCBI): domain Eukaryota; kingdom Viridiplantae; phylum Streptophyta; class Pinopsida; order Cupressales; family Cupressaceae; genus Sequoiadendron; species Sequoiadendron giganteum. The sequence continues at coordinate 148,168,072 of VCHN02000014.1, read as the reverse complement.
CTCTTTCTTTTTGGGTTTTCTCAATTTTAGGATTTCCAAAAAAAATGTAAAAATAGATAAGGGTTTAGGAGTGCTAATCTAATCCTAAGAATTCAAGAGACGGCGATGATTGGGTGAAACAAGGAACCACACTTTGTTTCGCCTCCTTGGGACAACTACGCAAAGTGGGTGCAATCTTCTAGGGGTGTGATTATGATTTTCATGTCCAGAATAAGACTGAAGTTAAGCATCCACAATTTAAGAGCTCAGGCTAACTTTACGCATCGGATACAAATCATCTATCCAAAGAAAGTATGAGCTAGATTTCACCAATCACACTATCAGATCTATCATTCATTTAACAAACATTCAAATAAAATTCTACTCTAATTCTAATCTAAGCGTTGAAGGAGATATGTAACCTTGCACACCACTTGAAAATAAAAGTGATTCAAAGCAAATCATGCATAAGAGCTTTTATTAACGGAAATGATCTAACGCAACAATTTCATATTACTCACTTCACACCTTACAAATGAGGGGCGAGCTCAATTTATAGGCTCCCCAATTATAATTCAATGGCCAAGATTGATTTTGAATCAACGGTCGAGATTACAAAATAAAACCCTAATTAGGGCTTGTCACAATTAACTACTTCTCGACCAATAAGAAAATTACAATTTGGGACACTTGTCTTTCTTGCTAAATATAAACCAACTCCATGGATAAGTCGAGTTCATTGAACCTAGACATGTTGACTTGGAACAATTTGATTGGTTGGAAGATGACGAGGCACCACCTCAACGTGTTGGATGTCCTCCTTGGTCTCCCTGTTCTTTTTTCCATGCACTTGCCTTAGAATATCTTTCTTTGCCAATGACTTTGTCCTTTGTGTTTGTACCTTCCTAGCTTTGATCTTGGATTTCCTTCGGGATTTTGATTTCTTCTTCTCACTTGCATTAGAATCTGGAAGTCTCCCCTTTGAGCAGTTATTGAACTTTTCCTTCCTGATTGCTTTGAAGTTCCTTCCAGCACCTTGAATATGGAGAAGAACTCTCCTATGCTTTCGCCAAAATGGAGGAAATTGGAACATTCTTTGTGAGGTATTTCCCGTACTTATCCAAATTTTGGCTATTCAACTTCATTCAGTAATGCCTTCATGTGGACCATTCAACACTTAACCAAGATTTTGGCCATCTCTATGCTCGAATGAAGTTTGCCTGTGGATTTGTCTTCAATTCTGAGTTTGGCTTGCGTCAAGTAGGGCAGACTCCATCCTTGGGCAAGAATTTTATTTATTTCCTCTTTATTCCTCTTCATTTTTCCCGTTTTCTTTCCGACACTTAGTCAAAATTTGATCCTTTTATTGTAGGAAAATTCCACACTTAGCCAATTTTATGAGTTTTCCTTGGCGGACTTCATAGTTGTTGCACCACTTTGCTCATTTATTAAGGCGGAGTTTGTCTTCCTTGTGCTATTTCCATCTTGCTCTCAGGCGGACTTCATCTTCTCTTGGACAAGGCGGACTTTGAAGCTGGTTGGACAAGATGCATTTTCCTCTAAGAGTACTTGATCTTGTGGCTGGACCTGTGGCTTGGACCTGTTGGAAGGCGGACTTCACCAATGCTTGGACATGCTTCCCTGTTGGAAGGCGGACTTTGCCTTGTGCCTGCCATTGCTTTGGGTGAACTTTGCCAATGCTTAGACACTTCCTTTCTTGTGGCGTACTTTATACTTAACCAAACATCTGACTTAGTCAAAATTTTCAAATTTTCTCTCTCCTTCTGGGTTGGACGGACTTGGAGGTTTCTCTGCCATTTTGCATTTATGTACATGCCTTAGAAATTTATTTCATGTTGAGTTGGGCGGACTTCGTGTTTGCCTTGCCATACACTCTTCCTTCCGTGCCAAAGAATTTTATTCCGTCATGCCGAGGAGTGGATTTCATGCTAGCTTGATCCCCTCTCTCTCTAGGCATATATATTATTTTTTTTATCCATGCCTTAGAAAAATTTCCTCTCCCAAAGTTGGGCGGACTTCAACCTCTCCTTGACATTGGCGCACTTTAGCCTTGCTTTGTCCAAGGGCGGACTTGGACATCTCTCTGACATGGGCGGACTTGGAGGCTTGTCTTTCCATCCACTTCTCTCATGGGCGGACTTGGAGCTTGCCTTGCTAGTGCCTACCTTTGGCTTGCCAAAGGCAAGGGCGGACTTGCCATGATTCTCTGCCATCCTCTACTTCCGTATGGCAGACTTCATCCTTGTCTTGCCAATCACATTTTTCTCCGTGCCTTAGAAAATTTCTATCATGCTGAGGAAGGGCGGACTTCATGATGGCTTGGCCATCTTCCATACTTGGCGTATTTTTGGCCAATGCTTTAGACAAATCTCTCTTCTCTCCTCTGGGCGAGCTTCACCTTCCCTTTTCCATCTCTTCTTGGCTTGGGCAAACTTTGGAGGCTGGCTTCCATTGACTTTTGGGGCGGACTTTGACCTTGCTTGGACAGGGGCGGACTTGGCAAGCTCTTTGACATGGCGGACTTTTGGCTCTCTCTGCAAAGGGCGGACTTCATGCTCTGGCTTGCCAGTGGCGAGTTTCTCCAAGACTTGTGCTAGGGCGGACTTTGAGCTTGGCCTGCCATTCCCTTCCTTTGGCTTGCCAGAGGCAAGGGCGGACTTCATGTTTCTCATGCCATGGCGGACTTGGAGGCCTCTCATGCCATGGCGGACTTCAACCTTGGCTTGCCAGCGCCTACCTTTGGCATGCCAAAGGTAGGGCGGACTTCATGCTCTGTCTGCCATTCTTTTCCCATGGGCACATTTCTCAGACTTAGCCATTTTTCAAAACTTTTGCCATTTTACCTTGATTTTCATGATTTCTGGAGGCGTGTTGACTTCATGCTCTGTGGGATCCGAAAATAGAAACCTTTTCCCAAAATAGAAACTTTCCAAAAATAGAAAAAGCAAAAAAAGCATCCCTAAAAAATAGGAACCCCAGAATGGCCTAAAAACGCCAAAAATAAAAAAAGCAAAAAGCAAAAAAGCAGAATCCCTAAAAAATAGGAAGTGTCAGAATTGGCCGAAAGCAATGGCGTTCCTCGTCTACCGGGCCTTCTGAGCATTTCCATGACGTATAAGCACAGAAACGGGTTCAAAATATCAACTTGACTAGGATGACTCTCAAAAACTCAAACTCCTCATTGTAAATAAAAAGATGATAAGCAGTTGCGATGCCAAGGCAAGAAACCAAAATCAAAAAGAAGGGGGTCCCCATTTGCAATGGGGCGATGTGTGAAATAGGTCACAATAGGTTGTTATGTCTTGATCTTGGCCGTTAATCTCGAGTTAATCTCAGCCTTTCATTTGTTTCCAGAAACTCTATATAAACTCTTATTCTCTCACTTCCAGTTTGTAAAGAGAGTTGTATGAAATTGTTGTGTATAGCTGCTTTGGATAATAAAAGTTTATGTGCATGATTTGTTTGAATCTTTTGTGTTATCAAGTGGTTGCATGGTTGCATATCTCCTTCAACAATAGATTAGATTTAGAAAAGAATTTGATTTGAATGCATGTTAAATGAATGAAGGATTTGATTGTATTGATTTATGGTGAAATTCTCGCTCATACTTTCTTTGAATAGATGATTTTTATTCAATGCGTAAAGTTAACCTGAGCTTATAATTGTGGATGCTTAACTTCTGTCTGGATAAATATTGTTCAATTTGATGGTAATTATTCCTGACATGAAAATCATAAGCACGCCCTTTGAAGATTGCACCCACTTTGTATAGTTGTCCTAGCGTGGCGAAGCAAAGCGTGGTTATTAGTTTCACCTAGTCAACACCGTGTCCTAAGTTCTTAGAAGTAGCGTAGAACTTCTAAACCCCTATCCTTTTGCTATTTTTTTTAAATCCCAAACCGAAAATCCAGAAAACAAAAAAAAAAAGAGAACATTTACTGTCAAGTTTGCCTAAGTCCTAACTTGTGAAAAATTTGTCATGCGTAAGTCCCTTTGTGTGTTACCAACATATCACAATGCCCATTGAGCTTATCCACACGTCAAGACCTGACAAAAGAAACCTTGGAATCGCCATATGATCTTCTCGCAATCTTAGCATACGCGGTGATTTTGTTCAAGAGAGGATAGAGTGTCTTTGGACATTTTATTCTGTGTTCGGTGGGTAATAAAACGCACACCAACAGATCAATTTGTTGATTGGAGGGTGTACCTAACAAGCAATCTTTGGGAAGGGCGGACTGTAATGTCCCCATTTTCCGACCCTCTTAAAAAATAATCATTATTTTAATTATTTAACGTTACTAGGCAAAAAGTGCAAAGTCAAAAGGGTAATATTAAATAATTATATTAAAAGGTTATAAAGTGACATCTTCAAAAAGTGACTTAAGTATTAGATAGTCACATCAAGGAGTCACATCAAAGGGCCACATCAAGGAGTCACATCAAGGGGTCACATCAAGGTCACATCAAGGGGTCACATCAAAGAGTCACATCAAGGACAATTAAAATATTCTTTTAAAAACTTGTTGAACACTCTTTTTAGGTCTTTCTAGAAGATCAAGGAGTTCTTTATAAAGGGTGAGTTGAGAGCTCATTGGACAGGCTGGATGAAGATATTGAAATTGGTTTTGGTTTTTGAGGAGAGTTATCTTCTCAGGGTTTGTAAAGACGGAAACCCTTGCAAGCAGCATTCTCTATGTTGTTGAAAGATACAGTTTGGAGAATTTTTGGTGATTTCACTTCAAGAATCACAGGTAAGCTTCATTACAGATTGAGACTTACAGTTTGGGCATCAAAGTTATATTTCAGATTAGAGAGTTTGTATTGTAGGGCAGGTTTGAATACACTAGCAGCAGATTTAAGAAGTTTAAGTGCCTTTATTGCTGGTCGTACCATCTTCCTAGGCTGGCCATACATCTTGAAGAGAGAGTTGATCATTTGCAAGGGCAGCTAGGGTTTCTAGAGGTTGTAATGCTGCATTTGGGGTCGTCCAAGTTGGAAAGCTTCGTGCATGCAACTTTTTTGCCATTGGAGGTGATTTTTGCAACTGGTGTCCATTTTAGAGGGTTCTTCAAGCACATTTCTCCTGTGAGTTCCAAAATTGTAACTCCCAAATTTTTTGGGTATTGTTGATTTAGATATTAGGAGATATTTTATGAACTGGGTTATCATTATTTTGGTAAAAAGCTAAGTATTTAAGCTTGTAGAAAAAGCTGGAATTTTCAGCTATACACCCTCTATGTAATGTTCACTTTCGAGTTGAAAGTTTAATTGCAATATCGTCTATTTCTGCTGCAATATATTGTTGTATGTATCATTATTAAAACATCTCAAAACGCTCATTAAAAACACAAAAAAATCAAGTGCAAGCCGGACGGCATATTACAGTGGTATCAGAGCTTCTAAGGGACGCTACATAAATCCTTTAAAAGCAAACAAACCTAAGACACGCACTAAAAAACAGCAGAACACTTTTCAAGCTGCAAAACCAATCAAATAACAGAATCAATATTTCAACCCAAATTAAGGGTCAATGGGTCTCTTTCTATTTTAAGGGCCTCAAATTACAGGCATGTAAGATGTTTTTCTAGGGATCATTAAGCAATTGGACAACAACATAAATTTATAGCTAAGGGAAGTATAGCAAGAGATTGGAACTCCTATTTATTGAGGTCTACCCTTGGTAAGGTGTCCAGTTAAGTCTTCGTTCATTCAACCTTGTGCTTCATTCCTCTAACCGGATATTTAAATTCAAACAGAAGAGATGAGTGTGCTCTATAAAATTATAAAAGCAATATTGTCATGCCCCACCAAATGCCCAGATCACTGCATATTAAATCATTGACTAGGCCATATAAAAACCAATGCAAGGAGGCACCAAAAATATTCATATGGGAGCGCCCGTGAAAAAGTTTAATTAAAATTAAATTATATTTTCCAAGGGTGGCGATGGTGAAAGGTGGTGACTCTTCCACTAAAAAGATATAAAGGAGGGATCATTCCATTAGAAGGAGGGATCCTTCTAATGTGAAAGGTTGTGACTCCTTCAAACATGAAAGGTTGGGACTCCCTCAATAATAAGATATAAAAGGGAGATCATTTCCTTGTGGAGAAATCATCAAATGGAGAATGAATCAATTAGTCGATTTGGAAATAAATTATTATTCTCAAAAGGCAACAATGAAGGTGTAATGTCCCCGTTTTCCAGCTCGCCAAACAGACATTAATTTAATTAATTAATTTAATGATTTGATATCACCAAGAAAAAGTACATTCAAAAAGGGTAATATTAAATTATTAGATTAATGAGTTATTATAAAGTGATGAGAAGGAAATATTTAAAAGTATTTTATAATGTCACTTTATTAAAAAAGGAGTCAATGTTTTGGCGGAAAATATTAAATGGGGTTTCGAAAGGAGTAATAAATAGAGGAAGTGAGCTCATTTGTTATTCATGCTAGAAAATATACACAAGGGTCTACTGGTTGGACTGAGGTCTTGGCTTTGTGATGACGAAAACCCTCATGAGGATTTTCAACCGCAAGATTGAAAGACATCTAAAGATTGAATGTCGATAACTCCATTCAAGGGTTATGCATTTGCAAGATAACGATTGGTTTTGAAATTTGTGAAGTCTCCTTAGGAGACAAATTTCAGAGACGATTTACAGAAGAAGAATTTCAAGTGATATCTATTCTTCATTCTCAGCATATTTTGAGGCTTTAGAGGAACTTCTTTGTGGTGCTAATTGCTTTCATCAGCATTGTGGCTATCCTCCCCTTAAGACCCCCGCTCACATCCTGCTTATGGTATTACTGATGATTTTAAAGATTCATCATTCTAGGGTTCACAAGTGTTGGAGTTCCTCTTTGGGTCGTGTCAATCTGCAGACATGAACCTCATAGTTCATAAGAACCATATTGATATTGGCCACAAGTTTTAATGGTTATGAATGTGATTTTGTGGAGATGGCATGAAGATTTATCATGGTACTCTGAGCCAAATAATTATTATAAGCTTTGCATAAGTGGGACAATGGTAGTAATAAGGTAGCAGCTGGATTATCTTGAGAAGACAATAATATTAAGACCTTTGAGAGAGTACAGGAGGTGCATGGTAATGTAGTATGTGCCACCACTCTCATAGTTGACCATTCGCAGTCCTTCATACGCCACCTTAATTTAAGTATATCGCAATCCTTGTGTGGAATTAAATAAGGGAAAATAGGCACATAGCTGTTGCTGTAGCTGTTTCAAGGGAAGCTAGCGCTGGTCAAAGTTTGATTGGTATATGCTAGCCACCAATTTTATTCGCAACCTTCAGACTTTCAATGCACCCTTGATATTGAGCACAGCATTAGACTTTAATCAAGACAATACCATAATATCTTGAGGAGCCTAAGTGGAGTGGAAAAGTTAAAAAAAGGAAAAGACAAAAAATCAGTCAATCTCCTTGCTGGTCGGGTCCTGCATGCTTGCTTGCTCTATCCTTGCGGGCAGCTGTTTCAATTAAGATGATAATTGCTAGAGAACAAAAGGCAGCGATTGGAGTATGTGATGAAGGTGTTAATATAAGGTTAGCTGATTCTATTATTTCCACTGTAATGAATATTTAATTCTGTGGAATTGCTCCATGTGAAATTCTGGAAATTATATTGGCTACATATTATGAATGCAAGTGGAAGAAATTCTGAAGTTAATGTATTACAGTTAGAAGCTCCTGTAGCAGCACAATTATTTTCTCATTAATGGCATGATGCAATGGATAGATGCAATGCTAAATCAATGTTAATATAGAAGTACTTCCTATGATGAATTTCATACATGCAATCTTCATTTGAATACCCATCGGAGGCAACTCAGGTCAGCAAGCAAACAATCTGTTTGACAAAATGTTCACATTGTCAAACTAAGGGAATAATTTGCAAAATTCCAAACCCAAACTAGGGTGGGACATTACAGAAGGATGGTGACTCATTTATTGTGAAGGGTGGTGACTCCTTCAAGAAATGAAACAAAGGGTAAATCAGTTCATTGACATTCAATCAACAACTCATCACTCATTTATCTATCAAGAAATCAAGCAATCAAAATATCAAAAAGATTAATCAAGCAAACAGCAATAAGTCTATCATTACATCAAGCAATCAATCTTGAATTTGAGGAAGTGTTTTGCAAATAGAGAGGATGAAAACCCTTCCAAGTTCACAAGAGAATTAGGACAAAAACTCTTATTTCTCTTATCAAGTTTGGACGAAAACCCAAATCTTGATCAAGGAGGAGGAAAACCCTCCAAGGTGGACTAAGAGTTTTAAGGACGAAAAACCATGAATACTCTTGGCAAGTTAAGGATGAAAACCCTTGATATTGCCACTGCTGAGTTAGGGGCGAAAACCTCTAATTCAGCAGATTTGAAAGCACTTCCAAAGAATTTCAAGATATGATTTATTTTCAGACTTATGAAAAATTAATCTGAAAATTATTATTAATTCATAATATTTGACAAAACCATTATCATCACAGTTTGAAGGAGAATTATTACAGAAAATCAAGATAAGTTATATTTTCCGAATTATTCATAGAATTATAAAGTTGAATATTATAATGAACAATTTTCATTTTAAGTTGGAATTACTGTTTCATGGCAAAAATCAGGAATGTTCTAGAAATTACAAATATTCAAAGTATAATTTGTAAATAATATAGTTCTAGGTATCAGAAATGCATACACATAAATGAACAGAAGTGGTATAGAGAACCAACTTACAAGGATCTGCATACATGCAACCAAAGGCCATACCCAACACTTTGGTGGTAGCCAAAGGGCACTAATTGCCTAATCTCACAATGGAAGAATAATCAACCGAGTACTTTCTCAATCAACTATATTCTGATTTTTTCTCTTTCAACCATTCTGCATCAAGTTTTGCTCAAATTCTGAATTCTTGCTTATTTTATGAAATCTTTCATCATGTTCAATTCCAAAAATAATAAAATGGCTCTCATAGTGAACTCCTATACTAATACTACTTTTGAAACATAATAATTGTATTTAGTTTGGTAATTCATTGTGCCTTATTCATAGACAAACATTTCTGAATTTGATTTATTTTCTGTTTCTAACTGTGTTACCAAATCATCCTGGAGACTGCCCAGAAATGAAAATGAAATGTTCCGGATATGGGTATGTATGCATTCGCTTCCAGGATGAATCTGCAGTATCCTGTGCAAATCCACAGTATAAATGCACTTGTTTATGAATTATAACCTTCTATTTATGATACAATAGAGTCGCAACCATATTTCAGTTGTTATGCTAGTTTCTGGAAAAAAAATTAATTTAACTCTGCACTATGGTATAGATTATTGGACAATGTTATCAGGTTCAATACATCCCAATTTTGAATGTCTGAAAAAATGTATTCCTAGCTGAAGAAACCTGTTTCCATATGAATTCTCTCATATTCTATAAGGAATGTTCTGCAACAGTAATCCCATATCCCTGCTGCCTTAGAAACAGAGATCCTCAAGATTTTTGTCTAATATTGATCCATATAAATTGCAAGTGACACAACTACTGCCTTGTTAGAACTGGTTAAATTTGCTTGTTGCCATTTCTGCCAATATTCTTGGTTTATGTTAAAATATTATAATACCTATATAAAAATCTATTACAAAATTTTTATGTTAATAATAATACATTGTTATTAACATATGGTAGTTTGCTAGTTGCTCCGGCATGCCAGGCCTGGTCAGTAACTCCTCTAACTGAGTTTCATTTGTATATATTGAATTCTCCCCACAAAATCAAATTGCTCATTGCTTCCATTTCTATTATGGTATCAGAGCGGAGAAGAATCATGTTCCTGTGATTGATTTGAAGACTACAAAATGCTGCCCACACCAGAGAAGTTGTGTCAATGCCAAACATTGCTGTATAGAAGATTCATGTCAAAGAGCAAGCCCACATAAAGCAAGTTTTTAATAAATCAATCTCAAACTGCAGCCCAGGAATGAAGGATATTCTTCAGCAAAACCTATTCATCCAAAGTACAGGAATTATTCCTGCCACCAATACATTCTCAGTGCTGCCGCCCACAGGAAATTTGATATTCTTAACACCTGAAGAAAATAAGTCATGATATTCTATTTAATTCACAAAAGAAGAGTTGTGCATCACAGGTTCAAAAACATGAAAAAACACCTGCAGAAAAGAGGGAATGTCTGGTGGCAATGTATTACACATTGCTCTCTGTTAACACTCCCTTCACAAGCATGATGTGTGAAGAAAACCACGAATTCTAGAAACCTGTGAGCAAAAAAAATGTGTAATAATTTAAGCTATTTTTCTTAATGTTTGAAAGGGACATAAGATTTATCATTTTTTGGAAGTCTTACATTAAATAAAATCAAAAAGTGCATAAATCATATAGTTTTTAAATTCAAAATAAAACTATATTTATTGCACCCAAAATTTATTATTTGGAGTAAAGTAAATTCAAAAAAAAAAATGGAACTTAACTAGTCATTTATTTGTTACTTTTATAACAAAATCGTAACCTTCAATATAAATGATGCCTCTAATTCGCATTTACAAGTAACATTGTCATGCCGAATTACAATATCTAACACCTAAAATATCTGCAACAATGACATCTATGGCATCAACCCTATAAATCATCGAAGAGAAACACGAGTGAGATTTTATTTTGGGAGAATTAAGCACCCCTCTCATTCAAATTAAAAATGGCTTCCAACACTCTAAAAATAATGCTTTCAAACTCTCAGTTGCTGAGAGATGATAATTGTTCGGCCTAGAAAACTAGAGTTCAAAATCGGCTTCAATTTGAAAATTTGTGGGATGTAGTTTCTAGAAGAGTCAACAATGCACACAAGCCAAAGATGAGCAAAAATGGTATGATAAGGCCAAACTAATAATCTTGTTTGGTGTTGCCAATGAGGTTCAACCTCACATCCAAACAACCACAACTACCAAAAAGGCTTGGGATCGTCCAAAGACAATATATGAATCCAAGAATCAAAATCAAATCTTCCATTGCATTGTTTACAAATGTAAAATGGTGAAAAATTGGAGAATTTTTCCAAACAAATTAAAAAATTAAGGACATCATTGCAAGCATTAGGGCAAAAAATATCAAATGACTCTCTTGTACCCATTGTCTTGAGAGCATTGCCCCCTTCCTTTTGCCAATTTGTCACTTGTCTCAATGTGACTAACAAAAATGCATCACTTGAGAAGTCAATAAATTTGCTTCAACAAGAAGAGGCAATTCATGATGAGACCTCAGATTCTCTAGACAATCAAACTCTCACATCTTACCAAAAGGGAAGAAAAACATCAAAGTGGTCCCTCAAGTTCATCAAAATCCAAACAAATACATCTGCAAAAGAAAAAAATGTTTCATTTGTGGGAAGAAGGGGCACAATCTCCAAGAAAGTTGATACAATTCCTTTGCCAATGGTGAATCACGTCAACAAAAGCCATGTCAAAATTCTCAAGGGGGCAAGAAGAAGAATCCATGTTGGCAAAAAAAGTACAAGCAACATGGAAATGTTGCTTCAATAGGTGATCCTAATGAAGAAGATCTCTTGTATGTTGTGGAGAATCAAACGTCCACTTGTAATAGACCTGGCTAGTATGTTGATTCTGGTGCACCCAAACACGTGAACATTTTTCTTTGCAAGGATACACAATACAAACTATGCAAGAACTTTGGATGACGAGAAATCTACGTCAAGCTTTGTTTTCTTTTTGGGATCAACTTTGGAGTAAATCAAACCATTATTGCTTGCTCTTCCATAGAAGCATAATATCACATTACGGGTGGAGCTATCTATGAAGCAATATGGTTATGTTGCATCTTGAGAAAAATGGGTGTAATTGAAACACAATCTACAAATTTGTTTTATAACAATCAACGAGTGTTGAAGCTTGTTCACAATCCATTCTTTTATGAGCACACTAAACACATCGAGGTTTAGTACCACTATGTCCATGAGCATGTCCAATAGTAGAACATTCAGCTCCAATATTGTTCCACTCAAGAGCAAGGTGTTGAATCTCTTGCCATAGTGAAGTTCAAAGTTTTTCAAACCTTCTTCATTTGTACTCTTGAGAATATGATGTACTGAGGGTTATATTATTATTAGCATAAGGTAGTTTGGTAGTTGGTTGAGTATGCATAGCCTGGTCAATTACTCCTCTAACTGGCTTTCATTTGTATATATTGCATTCTCCCCTCATAATCAAATTGTTCATTGCTTCCATTTCTAAAATATTTGATTTTGCGAGTGATGGGCACAGGGCGTGCTACACCACCACGCAATTACAGAGTGTAAGACAGAAGACACATCGCCATAGTCATGAATCAGCTTTTATTGCCCCTACCACTAGCATGACTACAAGAACTACTTTGTGTACAGAGTGTAAGACAGAAGACACATCGCCATAGTCATGAATCAACTTTTATTGCCCCTACCCCCAGCATGACTACAAGAACTACTTTGTGTAGCACGTACGACAAGAAAAAGGTGATGCAAAGATAAGGATTTGGTAAATATATATACTCCATTTTTCATATTAAATAGAGAAGTATATATCAAATCACATTTATCTTATAATAGAGACAACAATCCAACCAAAACTTACCAACTAATCTTTTTGATTTGACTCAAACGCACAAACAAAAAATCATGCCCATTACAACCAACATCAATCTCAATTACATAGATCTAAGTTTAGATTTCTACATTTTATTATATATAAATTACAATTAGCATAATCATTGTGAAATATACTCTCTCAAAAAAATTTGATTTTCAATAACAAATACAATGTAACCAAGCACCCGTTAAGGTTAGCTTAACCCAAAACGTTGCATGAAAGAACTCTAACCAAAAATGCGCCCTAAAACCACTTAAGGAGGAGGGGCAGGCATATGGTCAGAGGATCCCTAGGATCTACTGAATCAAAGTTACAAAGATTACAACTGAAAGAGAGTCTAAACTCAACACCAAGAATGTGCACTCAAAATCCTTTAACAGGCGAGGTGCTAACATATGGTGGAGTGCTAATTGCTGAATTGAAAGAACATAGGCGGATAACCAGCCATGAGAGACTTTCCTCACTACCACCAAACAGTGGGGGGAAAAGATTACAATTTAAACATTTCGTCTGCTGCGGCAGGCACCCACTCAAGAGTGGGAATTCTCCACTTTACAGTGGGTAAGATGAGAGATACAAGTTTATTCTCCACACTAGCGGTAAACCATCCAGGGGTACTTAATGTCAGCTTAAGAAATTACAAGTAAATGCAGCAATAACATATGGTTGGATTAGTACTACTAATTCACAACCTTACAATCCAATAATCTGCAATTTACGAGTATTACAATTATAAACAAAGCCACAATGTGAAGAATGATTATCTCAATCTAGAAAGCTCTTAAACATTGAAAAGGAAGCTAAAATCTGATCTCTTTGAAGTCTGATAATTAAAATCAGCAAACTGAAACTGTAAATCAGCAACCTGTGAATCAATGAAATGCTTATATCTTAATCAATTTACCTCTGAATTGCGTGAAAACAAGTGCAATGAACCTTTGGAGGATAGGCGCCCATGCCATGATGAAGAAACAGCTCCAAAAAGCCAGCATTTATTTATTGGCACAATTCCCAATGCAAACAAGAAGGTACGGCCCTAGCAAAGGCGATTTTGCTAGTAAAAATCATACACTTTGAAGTAAAATCTGGAATTTGCTAAGAAGGGTCGCCATGACCTTAGCAATGATATTATTGAATGCCCATAACGAGAATAAAATGATACAAAAAGCTGTTAACAAATTCAACTTTCAGCTATGTAAATATCAGCAACTTGAAATCTGGAAAACACACCACAATTCTCCACTTTGAAGCTCAATATGTACTTCTGAATGAAGCACACTCTCAATCCATCATCTAGGGAACCATAGTTTCAGGTCCGAAGAGTGGAATAGAATTTGCTAAGCTTTCCCCTAGCCGGATTCTGGATTTCAAACCAGCAGCATAACTTTGCTTTCAAAAACATAACATAATCAACCCTCTACAATGCAGTAATATATAAGTTTCAATGGCAAATGAAACACTTCGAATTCCAAGAAGTTGAATCACTTCAACGTCCCAAGGGACGCACTTCAACCATTCACTTTATTGTGAAATAATAAAACATTATTTCCCTTCCCTTTAGGCGTTCATTTCTATTTGCAACAATAAAGCATTTTAATAAATCATTAAATGCTCAACATGACCCCTTAATGTCCCCTCTTTAAAACAACATGAAGTTATCACTCCTAGGCATGGGGTACAACTTAAAAACATGAAATTAACTAAGTATAACACTTAGTCCAAGGAGATAACCAAAACCAATGCCAATACTGAAACTGAAGGATTACCACAAATAGCATGATGACCTGAGCTGAACTGCAGATGATGATACTGTCAAAATTAGACTTACTAAAAATAGCCACTGCCAAAAATAGTAAATTCACTTCAACTCAACAGAAAGCCAAACTGATCGGCCACACTGAACTGCAAAAGATTGAGTTGCTGCTAGAGTGATACTGCTATAAATATACTTACCAAAAATAGCATATTGCTATAAATAGTAAGTTTGCCAAAACCACATCTGTATGCCAATTGAGCAGTAACATGACTTACTATAAATAGTAAGTGTTTCCATTCTTCTTAGCCTATGAGTTTCTGGAAATAGGCTAAATCCAATTGTAGAGCGTAGGGCTAAATCGGGGACATTACACATTGCACTTCTTTTTGATGCAAGTGCTAGTATAAAGTTAAACTATTAAAAAAGATTGGATATTCCTTTATAGTGGAGTAGATAAAAAAGGAGTTAGTATGATAAAGAATAATGTATGGTGATAAGTTGGAAAAAAAGTTGAGTGAGATGCATAAGATATACTGTATATTATTTATTTGAAATCGGGTTATAATTATAAATAACAAATAATTAATGAATTTTAAAATAAGATTTTATAGTCTCAATCAAATTTAAAAATCTTTGATTGTTTTTCTTTTATAATTTTATTATTATTAGCATAAGGTAGTTTGGTAGTTGGTTGAGTATGCATAGCCTGGTCAATTACTCCTCTAACTGACTTTCATTTGTATATATTGCATTCTCCCCTCATAATCAAATTGTTCATTGCTTCCATTTCTATTAGTTTGCACAATATCCTACCATTATAACTGGAAAGTAATTACAATTAGTCAGATATCTCATCACCTCCATCTACAATCATGTTTCTTCAAGATATCCTCACTTGGTTTTCATGTTCAGCTAGCTAAATACTGAAACCTCAGTGAAAAGTGTCCTCAAAGTGAGATACAGTACCTTTATTAGTTCAACATATCATTTACAATCTACAACAACAATGCTTATGCTTTAATGTAGAATGATTTCTTAGATTATCCTACTTCTACTCACAAATCAATACATCTTGTGTTTTAGAGATCCACGCTAAGAATGCAAACTCTTATTTGTTGTAGTTCTTTACTTTTTACATTTGGTATTTCTTCCATCACAATTTCCCACTGATTCAATAAGAATGTAGAGCAATGACAATAATATAAATTATAATATATTCAATAAAGTATATTTTGGGTATGAAATTGAAAAAACTACCTATTCTCTTCCAATTTTTGCCGTTATAACACTGGACAGCTCTCCTTAAAATTTCATCCTGCAATATTATAAACATAAGCAAAGTGCAAACAAAATGCTTCAGAAAAAGGAACTCAGGAACTCTTAGATTACACTACATGATACCTCCTAAACCACTTATTCTTCACAACATTGTATTCAAAAAGAGGTGTCCTGTGATACATTGGCATGTGTGCACACACTTTAGCAAAAATTCAAAACTAGGAAATCCAAAGATATCCTACAGATTGCTTTCTAGATTTTGCTAAACTCTTCTCAATTCATAGTTGAATCTTGATAGTTGATAACAAACAACCATTCAGATGAGCATTATAACATTACCTAAATAGCTACAGTAAAACCTATATTTTAAGCGATTTTACAACCAACACCTCACCTCTTCTTCTGTCCAGCCTCCCTTGGATGAACGCCTTTGAGGACCACCCGTTGGCCTGGCAAAGCAATTTTTCATTTAGCTATAACATAAACTCAAATATTAAAATCATACACACAAAGACATTAATGAAACAATAAACTTCTTTAAACAAGCCCCTAAAATATAATTAATCCCAGAAGAGCTATAGTAGGTTGTTATTGATTTGTGATTCATAAAAAAATGCATATGCAAAGATACCCAATGAACAACTTAAGGAAGACTAAAAGTTGAAAATAAATTCAGGAAACTAACAAAAAGAATTTAACTCTCAAAGAATGGTAAATCTGGATAAAGGAAACAACACGTAAAAATGAAGGGGCTGTTTATGATGGGAAAAACAGACACAAGAGTATGGCCCCAATAGCACTAGAAGACAGCCAAATAAGGTCAGCACAAGTGTGGTGAATTTCTAACCTAAAGAAGTGAAGGCACATTGATGTTAACCATCACGTCAAAAGAGTGCAACTCAAGTTATTAATCCCATTACTATTGTAAGGTGGCCCATATTCCAAAATAACATGTGCCAACAAAAAGAAATGTAAATTGAGAGCACTGAACAAATAATTGACACAAGAGAATTATGGCTAGAATCATAAGAGCTGGTTCTCTGACATTCTACATGCATTAAACAGAACTAGAATCTGGATAACAATACTAAATAGAATTAAGATATCAAACTGTATGGCAATATATCAACACATGCCACCACAAGAGAAAAATTTTATGAATATCAAATATTAAACAGTTATCACAGCCATCAAATACTATGTTCTGGCCATTATGATAAATAGGGAAAATATGAAAAGAATTGCTACCTTTTGCAGATCAAAAACATTAAGAAATGCATATAACAAGTAGCCTTATGATATCCATGTGACGAATAAATCAATTCTTTCAGAAGATGAAAACTAAGGAAACTTTTGATGAGGGCATTTCCACACTTAGTATAGGGAAGTTGAGCCTTTAAAAGCAGGAATTGACTACACTTGTAAAAGCCCAACTTGATTACTTTCATAGAGGTGTCAATTGTTCCCCTCTTGGAGCAGGATCAGATGTTATTGGATGAGAGTTTTAATGTACCTCCATTGTTCAATTTACATGATTATCCTGTTTCTTAGCAAGTTTTTATAGGACAATATTTCCCAAGTACATCCATTGGTTGTCTTGCTTAATTATCATGTTTCTTGATGTACAATAAGATGCATTTATTAAAAAAGTAGCGATTCAAATGAAAGTGAAATCAGTAACTTTTAAGTAAAAAGAAATATAAAAGTGAATTCAGAACCTTGCAATAAGTGATAAATGAATTCCCATACCCTTTAACTGGAGGCAACCCCTTCACAGGACTTTCAAGACTCTCCGCTGACTGAGAAGAACATGAAGCTCCATTACTTTTATCATTATCAGCACAGATTTCACCATCTCTCTGCACACCTACCCTTTCCAATTCTTCTTTCCCTAGTTCCAATCCCTGTCCATGATCCATTCTTATTTGCTGCCCCTGCTCCAACATGGGCTCTTTACCCTTCCTCGGCCTTCCTTTCTTTGGCTTCAAGACCACTGCTACTACTGGCTTGTCCAATTCAACTGCTGCTTTCCCTGTCTCTGCCTGTACCAGTCCCTTTTCCTGTTCCACCTCCATTCCTGCTCTCCTTCCCTTTCCCCTTGCCACCTCAATTCTCATTTCCAGCTGAACTTACTCAGCACAGTCAAACACAAGCCCTCTCGAATATTAATTCACCTACACAGAACTCTATCAGAAATTGAAATTAAACATACACCAAAATTAACAATAGGTCTTCCCTCCAAAATGAATTTGCATGGCAACAAATTCTATCTCTCTTCACTACCCTTAACTGGCAATAGCCACAGCTTTGGCTTTGTGGTCCCATACACCAGCATGCCCTCATGGAAATTAATAAAAACACTTTATTTCAAAGCCAAACCCCAATCTCCAGCCATGTCATTCTTCCAAGCTCCAAAACCTAACCAGATAACATTAACAATGACAATTATTTATGCAAATTGCCAAATAAAAAACTATCCAAAAGAACTTTGGCAAGCATTTTCCTCCATAAACCTTCCTTCTAAACTATCAATAATTCAAAAGAGATAAACCAAAACATTAATGAAGCATATAAGCACCCCTTCCAAGTTGTGAAACCTAAACAAATAACAACAAAAAGAAAACTAATTCAACACAAATTATACATAAGAGCTTTGCAAAAGTCTTCCTGCAAAAGAGAACAACAATTCAAACAAGACAAACCAAAAATACTTAAAGAACCAAAACACACCAAAAAGCTAAGCTGCTCCCACAAGTCAAACTACAAATCGCTTCCAAGATGCAAAACCTAACCAAATCTTAATAATAACTCAATGCAAATTATCTCCATGACAAAGGTATTCCTCTAAAAATATTCTTTCTAGGATAACAATAATTAAAATGAGATAAACCAATAACACCAAAAGAAACAGATGCACAGCCAGCAGACCATCCAGAAGTCGCAAAACCCAGCCAAATAGCACTAACAATAATTCAATGCAAATTATTCATAAGAGCTTTCAAAATAACTTCCTGCCAAATCCTTCCTTTTAAGCTAACAACAATTCAAACAAGAAGAACCACAACAACAACTACCAGCTCGCAAAACCTAACCATATAATAAATAATTCAGCACAGATTATCCACAAGAGACTTGGAAAATGTTTTAGAGTGAAATTTTTTTTTCTAAAACAGCAATATTGAATAATTCCACCAAGACTGAACCAAGAAAAAATTAAAGAACCACAAGCACATCTTCTATGTAACTTATCTATAAAAGGCTTGGGAAATGTCTTCCTGCTAAAATCTCATTCCAAGTCAACAATAATTGAAAACAAAACATGCCAATAACACTAAGAGAACCACAAACACGTCAAAATGTTAAGCTACCCCTGGAAATTGAGCTGTAATCCCTTTCAAGTTACAAAACCTGACCAAATCCTAATAGAAATAATTCAACCCAAATTATCCAAAAGAACTTTGGTAAATGCATTCCTATGAAAATCTTCCTTATAAAATACCAATAATTCACAATAAAATCCACGTGCACACCATCTAAGGGGCAAAACCTAACTAAACAACAATAACAGTAATTGAATGCATATTATCCAAAGGAGCTTTTACAAATGCCTTCTTGTGAAAAACATCCTTCAAAGACAACAATAACTCAAAGAGAACAAACCATAACAATTGAAAGAACCTCAAATACATTAAAGTGCTGAGCTGCCCCTGCAGAATAAAAAACAAAACTCAATAATTCAATGCAGAACATGCAGAAAGGTTTTGGCAAATGTCTCCCTCAAAAGTCTCCATTCTGAAATTAACAATAATTCAACAAGCACAAACCAAAAAACACTACAAAACAGCAAGCACGCCCTCCAAGCTGCAAAACCTAACCAAACAACAATAACAATAAATACAACCGAAATCATCCATAACAGCTTCAGCACATGCCTCTCTATGCAAATCCTCATTCTAAAATAACAATAATTAAAGCAAAGAAACCAAAGAACACTAAAATGAACCACAAACACACCTTTCAAGCTGCAAAACCTAATCAAATAACAATAACAATTATTTGACCCAAATTATCCAGAACAGCTCCATCAAATGCCTCCATGCACAAGTCCTCATTCTAAAATAGCAATAATTAAAAGCAAATAAATCAAAAACACTAAAAGAACTACAAGCACACTTTCTGAGTTGCAAACCTTAATACAATTCAACCCAAATTATCCAGAACAGATTCAACACATGCCTCTCTGAGCAAATTTTCATCCTAAAATAACAATCATTTAAATAAACGACAAGCGCACCTTTCAAGCTGCAAAACCTAATCAACTAACAATAACAACAATTCAGCCCAAATTATCCAGAGCAGCTCCAACAAATGCCTCACTGTGCAAATCCTCATTCTAAATTAACCAAATAGTTAAAAGTGAACAAACCAAAAACATCAAAAGAAAACCACAGGCATACTTCTCCAAGCTGCAAAAGCCTAAGCAAATAACAATAACAATAATTCAACCCATATTATCCAGAATAACTTCAACATACGCCTCTTTGTGCAAATCCTCGTTCTAATATAACACTTACTAAAGAAAATAAACCAAAAACTATACCAACAACCACAAGAACACCTTCCAAGCCACAAAACCTAACCAAATAACAATAACAATAATTCAGCCCAAATTATCCAGAACAGCTTCAAAAAATACCTCCCTGCCCAAATCCTTCTTCTTAAATAACAATAATTCAAAAGAAACGAACTAAATACACTTTTTAAAAAAAAGCACATACACGTCAAAGAGCTAGGCCGCACCCTGGGAGAATCGAACTCTGACCAAAGTAACCGCTTAAAAACAAACGCCACAAATTACTTTTAAAATGATACACGCACAAAGCTCACTAAATTTAGGTCAAATTTCAATCCACAAGCTGCTTAGCTGAGCTCCTCGACAAATAATAACAAATATTTTTAATTCTAATTAACAGATGAATTAACTAGATACCCCTTCCCAAACCCTCAAGCCAATCTGAAATGAGCTTACCTGAGTGTTGCACTGTTATTTTTGCCTTCTGCGCTTTGCAGGGCTTCGATCTCTTGACCTCTCGATGGCTAAATGGAAGCTGCTGTGTATTCAGGATAGAGAGAAAAAAATTTGAAGAGTTTATTTTGTTTTTGTGTTGGAGTTGCCGTTAGAAATTTGGAATAAAAATCCTAACGTTCCCCGGGGAAGGACTTGACGGAACGAAACGGCGTGTTGCAACCGTAAGTCCCGACTTTTAACGGAACCTTAACCTGGCCTAACCATTTCAAAGCGTAAGGTAGTTACTACGGTTGCACGCTGGCCAGAACCATTTCAAAGGGTGAGGACTAGTAGCTACACTCTACTATAGTGTAAGGGAATAACCACACTCTACATTAAATGTATTTGATTAACATAAATTAATTTAAATAAAAAATTATAAATAATAATTAAAATAATTATAAAATAAAATAAATTGAGTATTATATTTAGTTTAATAATTGAAGATGGGAAATATCGTGTTAGATGATGAATTAATTTATTAATATTTTGTATATTTAGGATTGATTTTGGTGAAGATTTCTAATTTTTTAAAATGATTACTTTTTCTTCAAGTTCTCTTGCACAAGCGTAGATTTGACCTCTGCATGAATTTAAACTAGTACTCACATATCTAAACTAGTCAAATGTGAACTATTGTGATTCACTCGTTATGATTTTAATACCTAAATGGATATAAGGGTTGGTGGTATTTACAAATACCTTTGGAGAATCTATTGAATTGTGAGTGCCATATTTTTTTTCGTTAGAACTCTAGCGGGTCAGCTTTACAACTCTAAGTGAAATGATCGAGGGCCACAAGTGAACAATGATGTGGGCATGGTTGGAGAGTCTAATAAATGGCTATCAAACTGTGCAACAAATGATGACACTTAATATCTTTACACAAAAGATAACAAGAAATTGTGCAATGAACTAATTTTATTGATTTTCAAACTCAATCACATCATAGCTTCAAAAGCTTCAATACAATTCATGTTACAACCTTTAAATACAAGATGGATCTAATGAGTTATCTTAGTATTATGCTATAATTCCTATCTTCAACCATCTTTGTCAATTTATTTGTTTGTTTTCACTTACTTGCCAGCTACTTTGTTGGAGTTTCTGTGTTGGAAGGAAGCAAAGATGTGAAATACACTTCCTTCACTAATCTATGAGAGGAGATACGTGCAAAAATTAAATTGGCATACAATTACAAGGAAATAAACACAAAAGTAAATATAACATGACATATTGATTTACATGAGGAAAACTTTTTTGGGAAAAAATTTCCATGTTCCAAAGCAATCAATATATTATTCAACAATCAACAATTACAATAAATCTACAAAGTCTAAGCATTTACAATTTAAGTATCACTAACAATAGATTTGGAGCAATTCTAGGAGCATAATAGTTTGTACAAAACTCACTATGAAACCTCCATCTCAAGCACCTAATAATTAAGAGAAGAAATGCATGAAGCCATCAAATGGTAACTAGAAGACCATGAGATAAAACTATTCAAAATACGGTGCTTAAATCCTTAGTCAAAATCCAATGCCTAAAACCCAAGGTGAGTACAAAGGCCAAAAACAACATATTCCTTACACCCATCATAAGCTCATCATAATCCACTCACCAACTTGGGAGCTCTATTATATGCATTAAAATAGTTTTATGACATGTCACAAGTTGTTCAATGGACAGACTCCCTCTTACAATTCTCTTATGCATCCTAGATGCTCTTATATTTTTTATTGGGGAGGCCATAACTTTTGCTCAAGAAGGTCACTTGAACTTGTATATTTTTAATTAAATATTTCAAAGAGATCCATGTCACCATAACCCACTTTCTCTAGTCAAGGCTCATTCAAAATCAACCTCTAGAGCCCTAAAATGTATATTTTATGCTCTATAAGCCCAAAAAAATTATATTTTTTGTTTTTATAGTCAAGATACAAGGTTGAGCCACCTTTCCTAGCAATCTCCCATTTGTCAAATACCTTTCGAGAAAAATAAAATACCAACTATTTTTTAGGGACTAAGAGGCTCGTATACTTACTACACCACCTAAGCTTCTCTAGGTTGACTACCTTTGTCAACACATCTACAATATTCTACAAAGTCTCAACTTTCTCCAGCATCACCCTCCTATCATCTACCATGTCATGAATAAAATGATATAGGAAATATATGTGCTTTACCCTCACATGAAAGGTTGGGTCCTTTATGTCAAATGGCTCTAGGAAAATTCACTACCAATAATTCACTATCAACAAATTCACTGCCAACAGTTCATCACCATGACAAGTTCATCTCATGGAAAATTCACTGTCAAAGATTCACTAGCGATTCATGACGGTGAATTTTCCACAAGATGAATTTGTCATGGTGATGAATTGTTAGAGGTGAATTTATTGGCGGTGAATTGTTGAAAATGAATTTGTCTGATGTCGTGTCAAACATATGGCACTCTAACTATCACCAGGAATTTTGATAGCTCCTTTACTATGCCCTACATTTGAACATAATCTCTTAAGCTAGATGGCCCCCTTACAGGAATAAGTAGCTACCATGTACTTAGCATATGTAGTGGACATGGTAATAATAGTCCATCACCTATGCATCCAACTAATAGCACTACCAAATAATTTAAACACATGTTTATTTGTGGATCTTCTACTATTAATATCTCCTAGCCAATTTGGATCCTATAACCCACAAATATTCATTGAGTGTTGATCCCTTGTAGATTCATCATGATAATAATTAGAGCAACCAAAGGTACCCCACAAATATCTAAAGACCCTCTTAATGGTATCCCAATGATCTTGTTCAAGATTAGTCATGAATAACCTAATGAATCCCACTACTTAAGCAATATCTAGTCTTGTATAAACCATCAAATACTTCAAACTCCCAACAATAATAGCATAAAGAACTCAAGCCATGTCCTCCATCTTACTAAACATAGATGGTCTTTTTTATAAATTACCTAGTCCCCAATAAAATAAGAAGACTTAATGGTCCCAACATAAGTTCACATACTTAATTTGGCCAAACCAAAACTTTATGTTTGATCTATCTCTTTTGTTCTCCATACCCAAGATATACTCGATAGGCCCCAATTCATCATGTGAAACTATATTGAAATTTTAAACTACCAAAAAATAATATATTGTTTATATACAATGTGATGACAACGAATCAATCATTGTCCATTTTATAATAAACATAAAAATCTAGCTTGGATCTCAAAAATTAAAAGCTAAAACTTCAAATCACAAATCACATCCTTATTGTTATCCAAAAACAACATACCATCTATGTATAATGTGATTGAAAGGAATCGACCACCATTTTATAATAAATAAATTGATCTATTTAGATCTAAAATATACCAAGCCCAACACAAATGAATCAAAATTTTGGTATCACATCCTAGAAGACTGTTTGAAAAATATGTAAAAAAAACCTTTAAAAAAATATTTCCTTACCTCTCTCCACAAAGTGCTTAGGCTATGTCTAGTAGATCTCTTCCTTCAAGTCACTATGTAGGAATTTTGTCTTCACATCCATATATTTTATTTCTAAACTAAAAATTATTAGAATCTGATAGATGTCAACTTGAAACATCGAAAAATATGTTAGGTAAGGAGAGGAGAAGTGTAGTAAAGGGTGGTTCACCAAAACAATATGTAGATATAGACCTATTTTCCTTTATTTTATTAGGAAATGAGATCCACATAAAGAATTGACTTACAACCCTTAGGTGAATCAACTTAATGAGGGAATCTACTAATTTCCTAATGATTGAGGATGGGGGTATCAACATGAACAAAACTTTTGAGAGAAAAACTAAAAATAGTAAATCTACTCAATTATGCTCATTCAAAATCGAAACAACAATTTAAAGCTCAATACAAATAGAAACAATAAACTTTATGCAGATCTAAGAAGGGTTAAACATTGTGTACCAGTCACTAAAATGCAATTTTGGGAGGCTAATTGGGACTAATTCGCATATAGGAAAATAGGTCTTTGTGCAGAGTTTTCAAACAACTTTCAAGATCCTTTAATGTCAGTCTATAAATTTTGTTTGATTCGGGTTTCAGTGTCGAAAAGTCAAAACTAAGATCTATAGGTGAGTTTTCATGAATTGACGATAATTTTAACAACTTTTCCAATTTTACTCTTCAAGAGATCTTCAACCTAAGATCCAAAACACAACACAAGAGGTAAAAATTGTTTGTTTTTTGGTGAATGGGGGTTTGCCTTGGTCAAACCCCATTTGAGTAATTAAATCTTGAAATGAAATAATGAAACATGAAAAGGAATTATGAATGAACAATGTTATGTTGCAACTCACCAAATCCTAGAATAAACCTTTGAAATGTTGATCTTGATCTTGCATGAAATGGATTTAATAGATGTGGATCTTGATGCTTGAAATATGACTTGAATTCTTGACTTGGATCTTTGAAACCTACATCACAATGTTAGCTCCAAAAACATGCATGATCACAAGAGACTTTGACATGATGTTTGAGATCTTGATTGTTGCAATAAATTATTGATAAATCTGCTCTTGAATGCCTTTAATAATAAGCTTTTCTCTATTTTTTTTCACTTGATTACTTCTTGAAAATTCTAGGTGTCTTAGGAATTGAATTTGATGAAATAAGCTTGTATTTATAGGTATGTATCCTTAATTTTTCAAGAATTAAACATTACAAGCTGACATTAAAATTTGAATTTGGGGACATTAAAATACCACCAAAAACATATTTTAAATTTAGGTTCAAAGGCCTAGGGAGGACCCATTCGCCCATGGGCGAAATGGTCCAAGGTCTCTATTCCTGGAACACACATTGCTCAAGGTAAAGTACTATGTGTTGGCATTAATTGTTGTTGAGTTTCCCCTTCGAAAAATGTAATCTATTAGGCGTGTAGATCTAAAATAGGGCTTATTAAGGCTTAATTAAGTCCAATTTAACTGAGGGGACCCAAACAAAGTGTGAAAATGTAAAGGAGTACATTTTTCTACACTACATTCAGCCCCCACTTTAGTGAGAGGGTGATCTTGCATCAAACTCACACTAAAGTAGACAATCAAGAGAGGTCTAATTGTACAATTCTTGGAAATATAAGACAACAAAAGTCAAGGAGGATAATCAAGCCCCAAGATCTAAGATCTCACGGAAAACCAACAAAGGCAAAAAAACACATACCTTTGTTAAATATGCAACAACAATGGGAAGATTCACAATGATACAATATCAAAGACTAAAAGAAAGGAAAAATAAAAATGGGTGGATCAAGCCTCAACTATTTGTCCAACTCGATGTGGATCAAGCCTTAGTTGTTTGTCCAAAAATGATTGTGTAGGAGCGGTTTTATCAACCATAGGTTTTTTTTCTTCCCATAAGGGAGGAACAAAAGGAACCATGGGAGGTTGTTCAACTAGTTTCTCTTTAACTTTATAAACTTGTTTGATTTTAGGAGGCACAATGGAATTTATTTGGCTATCTTATGATATTTCATAGGAAATGGGTGAAGGATTTTTCATGGATTGGTCTTGGTTACTTGGAAGAGATTTTGGTTCAATCATTGTCTCATCAATGATGGGAGGCTCAATCATGGGTTGAGGCATATTGCAAAGGGATAATTCTGCTATGCACTTTGCCTTAAACTTTTGATAAGATTTAAAAAAGAATTCCTCACAACGCCTAATAGGTTCCATAGGTTTGAGCCAAAATAAATCCAATGATAAATTCCCATGAGAAGAAACATGACTAAAATCACTATGATGCACAATAAATATTTGATTGTTAAAGGGAAACTTCAAGCATTTGTGAATGATCGACGAGATGAATTTCATGGAGC
The DNA here is from genome assembly GCA_007115665.2 of Sequoiadendron giganteum. Lineage (NCBI taxonomy): Eukaryota > Viridiplantae > Streptophyta > Pinopsida > Cupressales > Cupressaceae > Sequoiadendron > Sequoiadendron giganteum. The sequence goes on along the minus strand of VCHN02000014.1, from coordinate 148,141,415 downwards.
GAAGCCATTGTTAGCCTAACTTCACACAAAATTGGTCTAACATTGGGATGATGGAGAATGAGACATTCAATTTTTTTCAATCCAACTTGTAAAGGAAGAGTTATTGAACCTATTGTAGGGCAAGAAAAACCCTTGTGTTTTGATCCATGCTTTCGATTGTTCATAAGTATCTTGATAAAGTTCATGCACAAATAGGAATTCTTCAGTGATCACATTATTTACACAAACAAGATCATTTAGTACCCCATTAGTAGGCTTGTCATTGATTCTTTCGGCAATGTAAAGAGGACAATTGGGTGCATGTTTAAATATGTTATTTTGCGAGAAATCAATGTCAAGGGACATATTGGTTTGGCCCTTACGAGGTTGAACTTCAATGAAGTTGACTATAGGATTTATAAGATACTTTTTCATGTGATAATCAATGATATAAGTAAGGCTACACAAAATTTATATTCCTTGTTCATTTTTAAGCATCTTCCTCATGTTATCTATTACAGGAATCACAATACCAACAATGTATTGAGAACTCACAAAGTTTTTCAATTTGTCTAATTCATCGTCGATTTGTCTTAGGTTCTCTTGAGGGACATTAGCAACCATTGATTCAATATTAGTCGCATTGTTTGTTGGTAAAGAGGTCATATAGGAAATGAGGTGTCAAGGGTATGATCCATGATGGGTTGACTAGTGTCAACACTATGAGCGAAAGAGCTAGAGAACGCAAGATCCATGATGAATGTGCTAGTGCGGGATGTCATGAGTCTAGAGCTACATCTCACTAGAGTATTGGCAATAGGACACCAAGTTGTGAAGCTCATATAAGTTTGACCAAACCTAAGGTGCACCCAAAATGGAGAATAGGCACTAGATAAATGCAACAAACACTCAAAAATAGGAGGTGCAATGCAAGTATGTAAAAATAGATAGTAATTTCCAGATTTTAAACAAGATAATTTTTTGATTATACTATGCAAAAACCTAAAACTGATGTCTTGTAATTCCAATTTTGATTTTGAAACAATGCACTCAATTTGAACAATTAATACTTAATGTGAATAATTTTAGAAAACAAAAATTTTGGAAACTACAACATAAAGTTGAATGCAGAAGCACAAAATACAAACAGAGAGTTTTTAATGCCCAAAAATTCAAAAACGGGCTTGATTAAAGACTCATTCACCCATGGGAAAATGGGTCTTTTGTCATGGTTTTGAAAAATTAAATTACAGAGTTTATGTTTTCATATTTTGGTTGCAAACAAGTAGTTACAATTTCATATTTTTGGCAAATCAGATCTAAATGCACGTATCAAATGATGCTAAATGACAAGAAAGAAGACCTAATTTGAGATGCAATTTTGATTCAATTTTATGATTTAGGTGACTTGTCATGCAATGTTATGTAAACACTATGTAAAATTAAGGAATTTTTTAGATTTTAAAGAATGCAAAATGCAAACCTAAAACCCTAAATGAGATGCAAACTAATGCAAGCAAACAACCCTAAATGAGATGCAAATCAATGCAATGCAATGTAAAGTAATGCAAATCCTAGATCTAGGGTTTTAATGGACTCCAAATTCAAAAAGTTTATAGTGCAAGAATGTAAGGTTCACCAAAATGAAACAACAAAAATTAGGTTAGGTAAGGAGAGGAGAAGTGTAGTAAAGGGGGGTTCACCAAAATAATATGTAGATATAGACCTATTTTCCTTTATTTCATTAGGAAATGAGATCCACACAAAGAATTGACTTACAACCCTTAGGTGAGTCAACTCAATGAGGGAATCTACTGATTTCCTTATGATTGAGGACAAGGGTATAAGCTTAAACAACACTTTTGGGAGAAAAACCAAAAATAGTAAAGCTACTCAATTATACTCATTCAAACTTGAAGCAACAATTTAAATCTCAATACAAATAAAAACAATAAACTTTTTGCGGATCTGAGAAGGGTTAAACACTGTGTACCAATCACCAAAATCTAGTTTCAAGAGACTAACTAGGACTCATTCGCCTATAGGTGAATGGGTCTTTGTGCAGAGTTTTCAAACAACTTTCGAGAGCTTCTAATGTCAATTTGTAGCTTTTGTTTGATCTGGGTTTCAATGTCAGAAAGTTGGAAATAAGATTTGTAAGTGAGTTTCTATGAATTGACAACAATTTTGACAACTTTTCTAATTTTTCTCTTTAAGAGATCTTCAATCCTTTTTCAACCTAAGATCTAAACACAACTACAAGAGGGATTTTTTTTTTTGGGTGAATGGAGGTTTGCCTTGGTCAAACCCCATTTGGGTAATGAAACCTTGAATTGAAATAATGAAACATGGAAAAGAACGATGAATGAACAATGCCATGTTGCAACTCACCAAACCCTTGAATAAACCTTTGGAATGTTGAAATGTTGATCTTGATCTTGCATGAAATGGATTTAATGGATGTGGATCTTGTAAGTGTGAATAAGGTGTAAAGCACAAAAACACTTCTTAATACGATATTATATCAAAGACAAAGCCAAATGAATCAATTCAAAGCAATAATCTACTGAAAGCGTCATATTGCTCCCTATCTCCAAAGATTTATTAAATCACTGTGGCTCTCAGATCGTGTAAGCAATGTGACTGTTAAAATGACTATCTGAAGAACGAGATGGATGTTAATGCAATGATATGGAGCTTAATGTGATAATACTAGATGATAAAGAAACTAAACTAGCATGAATTGACATGGAAACAAATAAATGCAGCTACAGGAGGCAGCCATGATATGAAAACTTGATTGTTGGATGTTGGATGCTTGATGTTTGGATGCTTGATGCTTGAATTCCTACAGAGTAAGAGTGCATAAGTTAGATTATCTGGATCCTTTTCTTGGTTCAATGAGGCTTTATTTATAGATTTACTGGCTATAGAAATGCACAGGGATGGCATTGAGAGACTTGGATTCAATTTGGAGGATTGAATGGTGAAAGATGGAGGAGATTGAGAGAATTTTGGTGATTGTCTCTACCCATGAAAACACCAGGCAAGAGAAGAGGAAAGATTGATGGAGGAGGATTGAGAGAAGAATTTATAATTTGTCTCCAATTTGTCTCCAAAACTTCCCATGAAGTTTCAAAGCATTAATTTTGACATATTTTAGACATAAATTAAACATAGGATATCTAATTCAATTTTGAGGAAATATAGATGGAATATTCTTTATGCCTTTATTCAAATATTTTGATTTATTTAAATTATCAAAAGAGGGATAAATAATTTAATAAAACGAACTATAGAAGTTGTTTATTAAATTAAACAGAAGAATATGGCAATTAATCAATAAAGTGTTTTAATCTTTATTTAATCAATTTAAGATCAACGTGATAGAATAAAATAGGGATTTGATAATTAAATTAAATAAAGTATTTAGTTTTGTTTATTTAATTAAGATTAGAATAATTCAAATGTGAATGTGAACGTGAACTATATAAATAAATATTTCTATTTATTCAAACAGTAGAGGAAATTAGGATAATCTATTAAATAATTTGTATTTAATTAATCGGAATTCTCCAGACCATTTTTAGGTGTATACAGATCTTAATGCTTCAAATATGACTTGAATGCTTGACTTAGATCTTTGAAACCTACATCACAATGTTAGCTCCAAAAACATGCATGATTGCAAGAGACTTAAATGACATGATGTTTGAGATCTTGATTATTGTAATAAATCACTGAAAATTTGCTCTTGAATGCCTTTGATCATAATCTTTTCTCTATTTTTGCTCACTTGATTGCTTCTTGAAAATTCTAGGTGTCTAAGGATTTGAATTTGATGAAATAACCTTGTATTTACAGGTATGTATCCTTAAAAACCAAAAATTAAACATTACAAGCTGACATTAAAATTTAAATTTGGGGACATTAAAATACCACCAAAAACATATTTTAAATTTAGGTTCAAAGGCCTAGGGAGGACCCATTCGCCCATGGGCTAATGGATCCCAAGTCCCTATTCCTGGAACACACATTGCTCAAGGTAAAGTATTATGTGTTGGAATTAATTTTTGTCAAGTCTCCCCTTCAAGAAATGTAATTTATTAGGCTTGTAAATGTAAAATGGGGCTTATTATGGAATAATTAAGTCCAATTTAATTGAGGGGACCCAAACAAAGTGTGAAAATGTAAAGGGGTGTAGTTTTCTACACTACACAACTAAACAAATAGGAAAAAGTAGATACCAAAGTCTATCCCCTCAACTTAGTAATATCCTTTACAACTAATTTCATCTTACAAGTTGTCAATACTATGGTCTAATTTTGTAGGCTAAAAATAACATATTTCTTGCACCTACCTTAAATTCATCATTATCCATTCACCAACTTGGGTGCTCTATTTTGGCTCTATTATATATATTTAGAGACATGTTATGATATGTCATAACATGCATCATAATTTGTTCAACAAGTGTAGCTCCCTCTAATATCTCTCTTATACATCATGCATACTCTTACATTTTTTACGTGAGAATCCCAACTTATCGAGGCTATAAGCTTTAATTTTGGAATTTGATTGAGCTCATTTTTATTTTAAGTTTAAGATCTGAAAGGTATCCATGTCATCATAACCAACATTCTATTTAATTAAGGTCCATTTTAGAATTTTATGGGGCTAAAGTGAAACTCTAGAGCCCTCTAAGTTACATTTTTGGGTCTTATAGCCCAAAAATTATATATTTTTTGTTCTTAATATTAGAATACAAAATGAAGGCACCTTTCCTAACACATGTTTTGAAGTAAATGAGAATTATTATAGAAGAAAGATGTAGAAATATAGGCATTAAGTGAAAGCATAGTATGTAATCATCCTAGGTATATGTGGTAAGGATTAACAACCCCAAATTAAATGATTTTCACCTTTAGTCAATCTTGGGACTATGTGCATCACCTTGAAAATATGTAAATCCATGCTTTTTGGATGCACATTGAGATATGAGTCTCAAAACTCAATGCAATTCAAGCACATGACCCTTCTTAAGATCAACAATTAACAAAGTATTCAAATTGGCACAAGATTTACATATTTTGGCAATTAGTTCTCTTAAGGTAGTTATACCATGAGATTAGAATTTAATATATGATAAAGCATAAAATATGAATTAAATCACAAAAGCATGTTCAAGATGCTTAGTAAACATTATTTTCAAACAACAATGACAATTGGTTTCATATGAGATACCACATAACTCATTGATTGTTGACTACACCTAAAATGACTATTTTGAAACTATGACATGAAATATGTAATTCTAATGCCTCAGAATGATAAAAACACTTGCATGATACCTAAAAAATATAACAAGAATTAAAAAATATATTTTTGGTTAATGCAAGATTGCTTATATGCTATGATGTTTCAACATCATACATCTCAAATATGGAAACATGATCCTCTCACTTACATTCAAGAATTTCAGCTAAAGGAAACTCATATAGTCAACCTTAGCTCTAGACATATACATAAAACCTTCAACCAATTACTCTTTCCTCTTAACCAATTATTCATTGTAATGAGTGTTGTTTGCACAATCCTTTTGTTCAAAATTTTCTCATCCTCAATTTTCTGTCATACATGATATCCAATCTCCTCTTAGAATTCCTTCAATATTTTCCCCATAATATTCAATACCAATATAAAATATTGAATACAAGTGAAATTCTAAACCTCAAGCCTCTCACTTAAATTTAATGATTTTAACCAAAAAATAAACATAATAGCAACCTTAGCTCTAAACATTTGGGTAGAATATTCAATCAATTCATCTTTCCACTTAATCAAGTATTGATTGTAATTCTTATTTTCTATATAGTTCTTTTGTTCAAAATTTATCTACCTCATTAATGTATTATGTCATATTTAGTATCCAATCTCCTCTTATAAATCCTTTAATATTTTCCCTATAATAGTCATACAAATCTAAAATATTGAATATAAGTAGAATTCTATACTCCTTAGACAATTCAATCTAACATGCATGTTGGAAAATTTCTTAATTATCTTGGATGATCCAATTTTATTTTTCTTCAACTTGTAATCTCCAATCTCACGTGCTTCTTATGCCTTTTCTTTTTACTTATTGTTCATATTTTCTAACTATGTTCTTACCTCTTGATGTAATTGTATAGGAGTGAATTTACACCCCTCTTGCAAATTCCCCTTTTACATCCTTCACCTTAGAAAAATAGAATTTGACCATGTAATTCCACATCCTCATTCTAGACACCATCCACTTGGCACTTATTTTTAGTGTCGGTAGAGGAATCTTTGTCTGGGATGCATGTACGATGTGCAAACGTCTGCGTAGTGCATTGCTATCCTAACAAGATTCCTGCCTTTGGAACCTGTAGAGGTGTTACATTCACCATTGGGGCCAAAGTGTAACGCTTCTATGCCTTCCTGCCAACCTTTGAACAATTATTTCCCTCCCAATTCATCCTAAGATGGCTATGCTTCTTTTTCGATCCATCTTCTTAGAAATTCTTGATCTTCTACACACGATTTGGCTCTCACTCCATATTCTTGCAACTTGAAGCTACTTATTGCACTATTGGCTCCATGATTCCAATAATCATAGCATTCTTCACATTTACCACAAAAACTATAACTTGGTGTCTTGCGAGACTACTTTCGGCATTATTGCGACTACATCAACTCCACCATAGTTGTAGACTTGCATTTATCTCTCATTGGCCTTGAGTGCCTTTGGTCGAGGGTGGTATCACTTTCTTACACTTACTTCATTGCTGGATTTCATTTTCATCTCTATCTATTTGGCTATCTATGGAGGTGGAAACACCAAAATAGGGGTTTGACTATAGAAAGCTCCTATACATCCTCAACATTTTTCTCCTCTTGGTTGTGTGTAGGTACATGTTCATGTGGAGATTGCTAGTGAACTAGACCCTTCATGAGAACTGATTTCCACCACCTTCGTTCTTGTCATTTCATATCATCTTTCTTATTATTTCCATCATTCTATCATTTAGTATTTATGTTATTACTTTACATCTTGATACCTAAGATTTTAGTAGGAATTATGTTATTTTTACTATCCTTTTCCACTTTTTTTTTGTAAGGATGCTAGCCCACTTGTGAGACGCCAACGCGTTGCACTATCATCTCTATTTTGCGTTGTTGTCCTCTAATAGAGAGTTGTCTGAGGTACAACTTGGATTCCAAAAACCTACTCACTTAGCCCCACCAAAACTCTCAAGTGCTCTTTATTATCTAACCCTAGCACAAAACACTCATCCAACTTGAGGTAGACTAGGACAACCTTATGCTCTTAGCTCTCCATTACCTATAGCATTGGTGTGGTTGGTCCCCCTCTACATTTTGGTGAATCCAATGTGAACCATTTTGGTTCCGTTCGATAGTGTTGAAAGACCCTTTCCTCATATCCTAGGAGTGTTGTGGGTGTGAGTGTTGTGAGGCACTTAGCCTTGCAACCCAACCTATGACCCCTAGTGGCAGAGTTGGAAGGTTCCCTAAGCATTGCGGAACAAAACCCCGAGTGGGTCACCATCTAACTATGAAACCATTGGGGCATCTATAAAATTTCTATTTAGTGTACATAGAAATGGCCCCCTTCTTACATCTACCCATCCCATCAGTCCAACCTGTGAGTGGATCTCCTGCCATAACTTTCACCTCAACGGATTTTCTGATGAACTCTAATAGACAACCATCTCCCTTATACATCCTCACACGTATCAACAAAAATACTGTAATGGGTGTTCTCGTTGACCCTACATGTCGGGTGAATGTCATTACAAAGGAGATCATGTTAATCAATTTCTTACACAAGGATGGATATGACGAATCTAGGAGCACTATTCATACACACGATGGGATTTCCATTCCTACCATCAATTGCATCACCTTGTCAGTCCTAGTTGGGCCTAGAACTGTAAATTCACTATTTGACATCATCTTGAGGTCTAAATTGTTCAGGGTAAAACTAGGCATCCCCTAGTTGGTTGTTACGAATGCAGTTCCCTCGATAGTCCATAAGTGCTTGAATTTTTCCCATGAGAGTTCAATGCATGTAATCCACGACATCTCGTCGATTGTGCATGGGGGCTACTCATTAGATCACTTTTGGCCTACTTTGTTGGTCTGCTTCCTCCTAGGATATACCTCTTGTACTGAACTTATGTGAAGTACAAGAGTGGGGGCATAGCATCTAATGTGAGACACCCTCCTTCTTCCTATGCCATTTCGCATAGAGATTGCATGAAAGCGGAACATGAGGCCACCTTGGCTTGAAAAAGGGAAGAAGAGAAGCACACCCAGGGCCCTTCTTCTTATTTTTTTGTGCTACCTATCACTTCCTCTCTCTCTACTACAACACCATCAACTTCTGCTCCTAAGTGTTTGTTGGAGAGCCCAATGGTGCTCACTTGGTGAAAGCCTAAGTGTCTAGCATTTGAACTTCTCATCTTACCCATAGTGCCTCAGCCTATTGTGTACAATAAGGGGAAGGGCCCCCATAGAGAATTCTCTATGTCTCGGCCTCTGTGGCCTCCTACTGCTCTCGCCTCTAAGGTAGTGAATGGGAAGAGGCCCATCATTGAGGTGTTAGAGTTGGCTATCCCGCTATCGTTCCATCATCTTCTCCATTGCTCCCTTTTGTTCCTCTCTAGGAGTCCCTCCCTTCGACAAGAACAATTGTGATGGATACTCCAATGGTCAAACAAGAGTCGTTCATCCTATCTCAACCCACGGTCTCTAGCTCCCATACTCATAGAAACCACTTTGTGTGTGAGTGCAAGCGTCGAAGAAACGCTTTGGTCATTGAGAAGGCCACCTTGCAGAAGAAGGAAGAGGAGTAAAAAACTCCTACTTCGACACCTTTTGCTGTTTCATCCTCTTTTGTCCTCTCTGCTTCAGTTCCTTCAACTTTGGTCTTGCTTCCAACTCCCATCGCAAGCATAAACGATCCTCACCCGAAGAGGGTGGAGCTGTTTATTACTCCTTTAGTTGATTTTCCCTTTTTGATGTCCCTCTCAAGCATCCCGCCATTTTAAAAACCCATGGACATGTCGAAGACCTCGGTGGTGTCCGTCGTGGTTTTCTCCTCTTCCTCTACGCCCTCCACCTCATCTATGGGAATCCCAAATCCCTCGATGAAGCGGAAGATGGAGAACGACCTTGCTAGTAATGAGGATTCAAAGAAGGGTTCACCTTCTTTGGAGGGTGGTTTTGTGTTGTCTTGTGTCATCTTAGTGACGAAAGAAGACCTGACTTCCCTGAAGTTTGTCACAGCTCCCGAGTCATTCGGCGAGTCTAGTAGTGGATCTTGGGCACCGCCACCCTTGCTTGTTGCATTAACACATGACACTCCTCTAAAGTGCATGTTTAATTTTATGGGTGAGGTCTTGGCCCTATAGGTATTTTTGGTGAAATCACTAACATTCACCCCACAAGAACTGAGTGGAGAAGACCTCAAGTGTCCTTCTTTTTGGCTCTTGTTGTGGGAGAGTCGAAGGGTTCCCCCCTTGATATTTTTCCCTTGTAGGCTCGTTTGCCCTCCCCGTACAGTGATCTAGATTGGGAGAATGACAACCTATTGGTTGATGAGGACTAGGGGTGCCTCTTCTTTATCTATAGATTAGATTGTGTGTGTGTGTATTGTGTTCCCTCCGTGCTTGTGTTATGTGTTCCTGGATGACCCTTGTCACCCTTGTAGGTGCTTGGATATAGGAGTGTTATATTTCATAAAAAATCTCCTATTTGTCACATCATTCTTCCTTTATTGTGTATTGATTTTTGACCATTGGGGACGATGCAAAGTGTTGGGGGCATTTAGGCCTCCCTTCCATGTTGACCCAATTTTTTATTTTTTATTTTATCTTCACGTGCCTTCTTCACATGGTCTGATATAGTAGGGGATTGACGACAGTTCATTTATATATTATTATACTTATTTATCTATATTTATGAGTAGCTATGACCCCAAAATATCAAATCGACCCTATCCTTTGTTCATGATGCTATTGTCTCTTCTTGCATTTTTTTCTCTCTTATTTTGCTTGTTTTTTGATGTTTTGGCGCTCATGTGTTGTCCCTCGTGTGTGCAACAACATTACCATGATTACATCTTGTTATGTTCTATGGGCCACAACATCACTTCTTTTTCTTTTCATTCTTGTTTTTCTCTCCTTAATATGTCACGTGCCTTTTATGCTTGGCACACACCATCCTAAGGGGGGACTATCATATCACTTTGATTTTCAAATAATGCATTCAGTGGCCAATGAATCTTTTCAAAATATTTTTAAAAAATCACATTCCTCAACAAGGACCCCTAGTAGAATACTTTTCCTTCATTATGGGTTAAATAATTTGAAAAAACTTTCCTCTACGGAGGGAGCGCCTTCTCCTATGGGAAAAGTTTTGAACTTCCCCATTCGAGGGGGCCTTCTTCCTTTTGAATTCCTTGATGAAGTGGAAATCTTTCAAAAGGATTCCTTGATGTTGAATTGATTTGTGAAAAACACTCTTGCACTTTCAAACAGAGTGTCTCTTGAGTGAACCCCCTTTCTTTTGAAGGGTTCTCGAGGGACCCCTTTGAAAGCTGGTCCTTTGATTTTTGACTATCTGTGTGACTGTCTACTTGCTTGCTTATGTGGTTTTTTGTTTTCTAACATGCTTGGTTTGTGGATTAACATGTTGCTTTGCAGGTGTGTCTATGAAGCTTCTTTCCAATCTGATTCTACGGAGTCCCTCACACTGGGCTTCCTTCAAGAGAGAGTACCTGAGGGTACCTTCTTTGCAGGTCTGAGGACCAGTGAAGTGCTTACATCCTACGAGATTTGTCCATCATTGGTATGCAGGCCTTCGAAGCACTTTATTCAATCCTCCTCAAGAGAGAGTACTTGTGGAGTTATTTGTCCGCCCTGCACTTTCAAGCTCACTAGATTGCGGTCTACTTCCTTGACGGTTCAAGTATACACTTCTAAACTCTTTCGATCTGCTTTACCGAAAACTCATTGGCACTCATGTTCACTAAAGTGGGTGCAAAATGTATAGGAGTGAATTTGCACCCCTCTTGCAAATTCACCTTTTACATCCTTCACCTTAGAAAAATCAAATCTGACCATGTAATTCCATGTCCTCATTCCGAACTCCATCCACTTGGCACTTTTTTTAGTGTCGATGGAGGAATCTTTGTCAAGGACGTGCGTGCGAAACCTAGACGTTTGCGCGACGTGCTAAAATCCTGACAAGATTCCTACCTTTGGAACTTATAGAGGCATTGCATTCACCATTGGTGCTGAAGTGTATTGCTTCTATGCCTTCCTACCGACCTTTGAATGACTCTCTTTCCCTCCCAATTCATCCTAAAATGGCTATGCTTCTTTTTTGATCCATCTTCTTAGCAATTCTTGATCTTGTACACATGATTTGGATCTCACTCCACATTCTTGCAACTTCAACCTACTTGTTGCACTATTGGCTTCACGATTCCAACAATCACAACATTCTTCACATCTACCACAAAAATTGCAACTTGGTGTCTTGCGAGACTACTTTTGACGTTGTTGTGGCTATGTTGACTCTGCCATAGTTGTAGACTTTCATTCCTCTCTCATTGGCCTTGAGTACCTTTGTTCAAGGGTGGTATTTCTTTCTTACTCTTAATTTGTTGTTGGATTTGAGTAGCATAATGCCTCTTGTAATGTTTGGTTTCATTTCCGTTCCAGCATTGCTTTCTTTATCATATTTCTATATCTCTATCTATCTGGCTATCTGTGGAGGTAGAAACACCAAAATGAGGGTTTGACTATGGTAAGCCCCTATAACACCCCAATTTTTTTTCCCTCTTAGCTATGTGTAGGTACATGTTCATGTGGAGCTTGCTGGTGAATTGGACCCTTCGTGAGTTCATTTCCACCACCTTCGTTCTTGTCATTTCATATCGTCTTTCTTGTTATTTCTATCGTTCTGTCATTTAGTATTTTTGTTATTACTTTACATATTGACACCTAAGTTGTTAGTAGGCATTATGTTATTTTCACTGTCCTTTTCCACTTTATGTTTGTACATATGCCAACGCACTTGTGAGACGCTAGCATGCCACAATGTTGTCCATGTTCTATTCTATTGTCCTCTAGTAGAGAGTTGTCTGAGGCACACCTTGGATTCTAGAACCTTGTTCGCTTAGCCCCACCAAAATTCTCGTGTTAGTAGAGTGATAGAAGCACTAAGAGTGCTCTTCATTCTCTATCCCTAGCACAAAACACTTGTCCAACTTGAGGTAGACTAGGGCAGCCTTCTGCTCTCGACTCTCCATGACCTGGAGCCTTAGTGTGGTTGGTCCTCCTCCTTTATAGTAATTTCTTCACGTGTTGAACATAATTTTCAACCTTAGCACTTGTTTTATGGTTTAATATAAATAATCTTGATTTCAAAACATTTATTAGATCTCCTCCATACACAATATCAAATGGTGTCTTTCCAATACTCTTATTCACTAAATTATTCAAGAAAAACTCAATTTCCTAACTATATATCCTTTCACTCAATAAACATCTCAATAAATTTCTTAAACTTTTATTTACATCTTGTATGTGTCCATCAATATATGGATGATATGTTGAACTAAAATTTAAATTAGTATCATATTTTTTTGTAATTTCTACTAAAAAAGACCAAAACAAATCATAATACTCTTAGGTAATCCATGCAAATTTATAATATCTGAAAACAAAATAAGCTATATATGTAACATCATTAGTTTTATTGCAAGAATAAAATACACCATATTAAAAAAAATCAACTACTCATAAAGATAGAATCAAATCCTTTTTGAATTATGAGAAACCTAATTAAAAATCCATAATAACATCATCCCATGTTCTTTTTGATATAGAAAATGATTAATATAATCCCACATTTTGACTACTTCCTTTGGATACTTGACAAATCATGTAATTATGCACAAATTTCTTGACATTCACATACAATTTGGACCGATAACCAAAAGAACTATTTTATCAACACCATAATGAACAACCAATTCCTTGTTATTTCATCATTCTCTTATCAAATTTTCTCTCATAGAACTCCCCCTTGAACAAAAAATGTGATCGATCAAATAATGATCTAACCACTTAGTTTGTATGCACTTACTAGTACCTTGCATGTGTGTGTGGTGAATATAAAAAAGTACACCTCCTTATATTGGTACAAAGACATTATGAATTACTTAGTAAACTCTTCCTACTCAAAAGATAACTCTCTTTTCTAAGAGTTACGTACAAGTATTAGCCACTAAGTATGTAATGTTTGATGATACTTTACATTGAAGAAGAGCTCTAAATAGAATCTTGCTTCGATGAGTAGATAAATAAGAGGCTCGCTATATTTTGGAAGAATGCCACAATGGAATTTGTGGAGGATATTTTGGGGGAATAATAATTAAAATTCACCATTTGGGCTATTTTTGGCCTAACCTCAAAGATATGATATTAAATTTGTGAAAATATGTACAAAGAGCCCAAAATATGTGCATGCTCATCGTAATCCCACTGAGTATCTTCAATCCATTGTTACACCATGGTCATTATCTATATGGGGATTGAATTTAATTAGAAAATCCACCCTTGTATCAACAAATAGCCACAACTTTATAATTACCAACACAAAGAACTTCATAAAATGGGTAGAGGCGATGCCTCTAAATAATGTCTCAAGTGTAGTAATCACTAAATTTGTGTTAAATCATATCATTTATTGGTTTGATATTCCTCAAGTGATATTTTAGATTACGAGTCATCCTTAAAAAATTCCCAAATATGAGAGTTATGCGAGAGATTTCAAATCATTCATAATTTTAAATCACTCTATTATCCTCAAGGGAACGGAAAATGAAAAGCCTCAAATGAAATGATAAAATCCATATCGGTTAAAATAATCAAACATTCAAAAGAAGATTGAAACTTCCAACTATATCCATCTGTTTGATCTTATGGGACTATTGGTGAGAAAATTGGGTCACTAATTGAAGTTTTGAGCCTTAGGAATTCTTCAAAGTTGTGTTTATACCCTAGTAACAATAATAGTAGAATAATTAGAGGTTATGTGGAACATAATATTACAAAACAACAAGAATCAAATATATAGTGGACATCAATCAAATATCAATTTAAATTATCATCAATCACGTCATTTATGTATTATGTTCATATAATCTAATATAGTGTAGTATGATCTTAATACATTTCTTTTTCTTCTCTTATTTCTTCTTACTTCCTTACATTTATCTTATTTCTCTTTTTTATCCGACTTCTAACATTTATATAAATCTCTTGCAATATATTACTATCCATACATATACATGATATTCTAGGCATGTCCCTGTTGATGGCCAAATTGGCACATACAACACATGAAGGTTGTAATTTACCTTACCTCTCCTAGAAAAGATAAATGATCATGAAATCAATCACCTTCCAAGGTCCTAAGAGTTGGTCACAACTTTCTTGTCCTATAAAGCGGTCAATATGGTTGTAATATTCAAGGGGCCTGCTACTATTTTATTTCAAATTAGGTGATTTTTTGATCTAATCTTGAATAAAAAGAGTTTAAATAAATCTTAGAAAAAGATAGGACATGACATGCAAGAAAAGAGTTAATATATTTATTCTAATTAACATGATTCATCATTCTTTAAAGAAATATTTTTAGAAAACTAAAGATAAATAAAATTGCATTACACATGGTCATATTTATTCTCAGTGCTAAATTCAAAAGGCATACTTCATTTTATCCATTTCAATTAAAACCCAAGACTTAAATTATTTTATCTCTTTGAATAATTATTAATCACAAACAACCAAAAAATACCATTCACATGCGAGAGAAAAATCTAAAGATAAAAGAATATGGCTATTTTTTATCATGTTTCCAGATCCATAACTTCTACAAATCCAACAAAAATTCACTTGCATACAAATCCATGCTTCATCATACTAAACTCCTAAAAGATAATTATGAAAATGCAGTTAAAACAAGAAATTTTTGAAAAACCTATATTATTGAACCTTCAATCTAAATCTCCTACCTTCAGACCCTAAGAATGAGAGAGGATTTACAATTTATAAAAAAAGAGGAATATTATTCCTTTCAAAAGGTACATGCAACACATGTAGTATGCCCAAAATGCAAATCTATTGGGGAAAGAGACAAGTCATCTTAGAATGAAACATCTAAGAACAATAGTGCCTTAGTGACTTTAATTTCTTCAAATCACCTCAAAGACACAAACCACTATGCCATAAAGCAGAAATAGGCACAATTGTTTCCCCCATTAATCCTTCTGAGAAAAGTACATGCAGACAAATAACAAATTCAACACATACACATATTCAAAATT
The DNA here is from genome assembly GCA_007115665.2 of Sequoiadendron giganteum. Taxonomy (NCBI): domain Eukaryota; kingdom Viridiplantae; phylum Streptophyta; class Pinopsida; order Cupressales; family Cupressaceae; genus Sequoiadendron; species Sequoiadendron giganteum. The sequence continues at coordinate 148,125,988 of VCHN02000014.1, read as the reverse complement.
CATAGAATCTAACAACATGGAAGACAAGCTAATGAACACACAAATTTACATGCAGAAAACTCTTTTAGGTAAAAACCCCACCCTCCAAAAGATCGAGCCATTATATTATTCAGCAACAAACAAAGTCACAATACAATATCAAGCTCATAGCCTTCACAGGAGTTACATCTTGTTTCATCTGGAGAATACATGCAACATCATGTTCAGAATCCTCACACTGTTACAACACCCTCACACAACACACAGTGTAGATTTATCTCATCTCATTAGTCGACTCTCTCAGCTAGCCTCTCGTCCAGCCCAGCCTAATGACCACCACAGGTTCACATCTTTGTATGTTCTGTGTGTCTCAATGTTCACAGTTACAATGCAATCTGCATACCACTCGAACACACACACTTTGTAACTGCTCACCTATATTCCAACCAACAGCCATCGGGGTATTTAATTACGCCACCAACAAGCTTCCCTCATCTCTAATTGCACCACCCTGCAGCACGCATTGGGTCACCCCGCATTAAAACGGTTGCCAAGAATAATATCATATCTGCACTCTGTCAACCACCTAATCGAATCATACATTTAATGCAAATATATCACTAATCAGAAAACAACGATGTAAAATCAATGAATATCATCATGCCACGTTTTGTTGCACCATTCATCCATCGCTCTAACTATCACCCAAACAGTCAGCAAAATCATGTGGACCTTTTACCACGCTACCGCTCGCCCTTCATTAGTGCCCATGGTAAGGCGGTATACACCGCACTACCACGCCCTAGCAAGAAGACACCCACAATAAGGCAGTGACAACCCATTCGCCTGACCGTCGCTGTCTACTGTGCCACCGCAGCTCAAAGAACAAGCCTTTGCAGTATAGCAATAAGCATTTGTTGTTGTCCGCCATGTCCATTGCGCTACCGCACTCAAGATGAGTGACCTCTACGGTGTGGCGGTAAGCCACCGCATAACCACCATTCAACGTAAATCCCACCACAGTAAGGAGCTAACACCACGATACCATTCCAAGACCGAAGGAATCTCATGGTAGGGAGGTAACCATCTGCGTCGACTGCCACGGTTTCACCGTGCCACCGCCAAGCATGAAGAAGGATCTCGCGGTAGAACAGTAACATCGCACAACCGCTCCTTAGCTGGAAGGGACCCACGGTAAGGCAGTAAACCACACAACCGCCAAGTAGACCGAAGACCTCTGCGGTAAGGAGGTAAACTATGCAATCTCGCCACCTTCAAAAGCTCCCAGCGATACAACGGTAAGACAAGAACATAAGTTAATTT